>JAHPZR010001937.1:5000-12026 GCA_019787425.1 Platygyra sinensis
TTTCCTGATACTTAGTGAAAAGTTTTCTTTTATGACTGCTATTCAGGGGAAACTTTTGTTTGGTTTGGTTGAATGTTTGCGGTAAAATTACCAATAATGTGCAACGGGCCGATACATTCTTTACCATAGTTTTCTCATACATGTTCCGTAATTAAACAAATCATTCTTGTAGCTCCAATGCCAGACGGCTATGAACATTCACATGCATTAACATTGTTAAGTGCAACGCATGCAACTTCTCGCAAGGATTTCAGGCATAAATTAATACATTAACCTGTTTGGCACCGTGTTCCACCGAATCCCGCTGCACAGCTGCACGTGAACCCATGCACTTGGTCGGTGCAAGTTCCACTGTTCAGGCAGGGGTTACTAGCGCACTCATCGATATCTGAAAATAAAGAAAATAACAATAAAAGCCAAAAATCATCAAACTAAGATCAATTTATTTTATTGTTATTTTCTTATTCGATTGTAATGTTCCTTGAAGACAGCATATGGACAATTTTTTTTTTTCCTGAACTTCCCCGCAATACACTAAGGTGCAGGATTGCGGATTATCAAAATATCATGATAGCATATCATTAGTTTGGATACTGATATTTTGATATTTTAATGATATTTTGGGGATAAGAGAATGGGAATGCCAAATATCCAAATATCACTATCATATCAGATTATCGTATCATATATGTGATATTTGCTGAAAAAGATTATGCTCTCAAATTCGCAAATTATCACTATCTTTATCATTAAGTTGAGAAAGTTAAAAATTGGATTATTGTACTATCACTATCACTATCAGTATCAAATGAGAATAGCAGATAACATATATTTTGCAATAACAATTTATGAAATCATTTATCACTCTCATTCTCAAATATCTCTATCTCAAGTTCTTTTATCATTTACAGGCCAAAGAAAAAGTCGTCATTGTGATTGGTTGATATATCATGATAATATCAAAATACTCACTAAGGTTTAGGGTTAGGGTGGGGTGTAGGGTTAGGGTTGGGGGTAGGGTTTAATAGGGTTAGGGTTAGAGTGGGGTGGGGTTAGGGTAAGGGTGGGGGTAGGGTTAGGGTAAGGGGTAGGGGTAGGGCCAGGGTTATAGGTTAGGTAAGTCATTCTGAGAATATCACGATTTATCACTCTATCACTGGTAGTAGAAGTAAAGTTACTTCATTAACTGTCCTGATAATATCATAATTTATCACTCTATCACTAGTAGTAGAAGTAAGGTTACCTTATTATATATTCTGATAATATCATGATTTATCACTATATCACAGGGGGAAGAAGAAATTCTTACTTAATAAAAATGTTCTGATAATATCATGATTTATCACTATACCACAGGGGGAAGAAGAAATTCTTACTTAATTAAATATTCTGATAATATCATGATTTGTCACTATATCAAAGGGGGAAGAAGAAATTCTTACTTAATTAAATATTCTGATAATATCATGATTTATCACTTTATTAAATCCATTTTGAAATCACTGGCTATCCTTGCAATCTGATTGGCTCTCAGGGGTGCGATTTATTCACGAATCGCACTATTTTTTGGTCTAAATCGCATCTTTTTCTCAGCCAATGAGAAAGGGACAGTAAAACAAAACAACCAATCAGATTTCAAGGTTAGTTTAATGTAACCAAAAAAAATTTAGGAAAACGAAAGCCGTGTTGCGAATTTTGCAACTACAGGTCAAAACTTTGTTGTCTTCTCTTTTTCAAGACAATTGACGAATTTAATTAATAATATTACAGTTTCTGAATAATGATAATGAGCTCCTTCAGGCTGAAGGTCTTCTTCACAAGAAGTTTCCAACATTCAACATCTATTTTGACGAATGTTTTGGCGTTCTTTCTTCAACATCTGCTCAAGATCCGTCTGATACCGAGTCCAGCAAAACATAAACAAACGAAAACCACACAACAACAAATTCATAGCCATCTCAAGAAGGAACATGTTTCCAGGTTCGCGGTAGTTTCAAACGAAGCAATACAAGAGCTCAACTCTGTCGCTGTGAATTAACATACGTAGTCTTTCGACAGATTTCGACCCGCTCCACAAAACAGTGGATGAACGCCATCTTGAAAAATATATCTTGAAACAAAATAACGGCGCCGCACGAACTTGACAAGGTTCCGAGCATAATAAAGTTCTGTGCCGAGGTCACAAAAAGAAGCAGAGATACCAACGAGCTTGAATCCCTTAAAATCATACAGAGTGCCATTGAACAGTAATTAAAAGAGAAAACCATCCCCAGCTGGGCATCGTGCATGCAGTCGAGGGAGTTTCACAACTCAACAGAAAATTATCCATCGCAGAATTACACCGGCTGCACCCTCAAATTCCTTCTCTAAAGACAACAAGAAGTCTCAGCCTCAACCGCAGAAGAAAGGCAGGTCTTCCATCGTTGATTCAGGTGACGAAAATCGAACTTTGATGCATGAAAGAGTCACTACTTTCGTTCTCACTTCAGAACTGCTTGTTTGTTTGTTATGCTTGAATGAGTTTTCGTCACATGACAACGGTTTGCATACTAAATGGCTGTCAAATCGCTTCCGGTTGCGCTATTTCTAACAAACCCGGCTCGGCTTGGAACAATAAATCAAAATCTAAATTTCAGGCCATAAAATTGTGCGATTTCAAAATGGATTTAATAAAGTGGTAATTGAACTTCGGGTCGTGCAATTTTGGTCTGAAATCATACTTGTGATTTCAAATCGAACTCGCGCTGCGCGCTCGTTCGATTTTGAAATCACGCGTATGATTTCAGACCAAATTGCACTCCACTCAGTTCAATTACCATTATATATCACAGGGGGAAGAAGAAATTCTTACTTAATTAAATATTCTGATAATATCATGATTTATCACTATATCACAGGGGGAAGAACAAATTCTTACTTAATGAAATATTCTGATAATATCATGATTTATCACTATATCACAGGGGGAAGAAGAAATTCTTACTTAATTAAATATTCTGATAATATCATGATTTATCACTATATCACAGGGGGAAGAAGAAATTCTTACTTAATTAAATATTCTGATAATATCATGATTTATCACTATATCACAGGAGGAAGAAGAAATTCTTACTTAATTAAATATTCTGATAATATCATGATAAATTATGCTTATATGATAAAAACCTAATGCGGAATATCAAAAAATCAGTCCCTTATAAAACCATTGATTAATCATGATATTATCAACATTGCTTACAAGAAACATACAAGATATTTCTTGATATATCACAAGTGATAATTAGTCATGATATAGTGATAAACCGCAATGCTGCACCTCTCTCCCGCAATATCACCCTTTTCGGCGATTTTATTGAATCCGACATTATGGCACATATAACGTGGCGACTGATCGGAAATCACACATGCGTCATGTTTAAGTCGTATGACGTCTCGTTGCACGTTATGGACTTCAAAGGAATTATCCTTTGAGAAGCTCAAAATGGTGAATCCAAGATGGTGACTGTTCGGTAGTAACCATGTCATTTCGTAGATACTAACCTGTTTGACACTGTGATCCACTGAATCCCGGTACACAGCTACACGTGAACCCATTCACTCGGTCAGTGCAAGTTCCACCGTTCAGACATGGGTTACTAGAGCACTCATTGATATCTGATTCGAAAAGAAAACACAGCGATAAAAACAAAGAATCATCAAAATAAACACAATTCAATTTTTTTTTTTTTATTTTATTAAATGACGATTTTAATGTTCCTTGAAAACAGCAAATTGACATCTTTTCCCTAAACTTTCCCGCAATATCACCCTTTACAGCGGTTTTATTGGATCTGCCCTTATTGCAGATCCAACGTGACGACTGATCGGAAATTATACAGGCGTCATGTTTACGTCGTATGACGTCTCGTTGCATGTTATGGACTTCAAAGGAAATATCAGTCCTTTAAGAAGTTCAAAATGGTGAATCCAAGATGGCGACTGTTCGGTAGTAACCATGTCATTTCATGGATACTAACTTGTTTGACACTGTGTTCCACTGAATCCCGGTACGCAGCTGCACGTGAACCCATTCACTCGGTCAGTGCAAGTTCCACCGTTCAGACAGGGGTTACTAGCGCACTCATCGATGTCTGATTCGAGATGAAAAAGAATATCAATAAGCACTTAATGACTGGCCACAAGGGAAACAGTGAGTTTTATTTCCCCGAGACCCTCAATGGGAACATTGAGGTCGAGGGGAAACAAAACTCACTGTTTCCCGAGGGCCAGTCATTAAGTGTTTTGTTGTACCTCCCGACTCAAATATAGAAAAAGCTCCGAAAAAAAAAAAAGATTCTCTTGACGCCATTGCATACACTGGCCGCACTCGCAAAATTGAGCGGCTGCCAAAACCAACCTGTCCTATCGAAAAATCACGATAAAAGTCTTTTTCTTTGCAGCTAACAAAAAATATAGACAGTACTAAAGTTGCTTTGGCGTCTTCTAATGCTTTACTCGAGCATTTTGAGTTTGATTTGATCAGGAGCAGAATATTTTATTGTAAATTACACAAATACTTTCCTACCTGGCGACGGCGATCGACAAGCGAGTTGGCGAACGTGGGCAACCTATTTTTGGCGCCAAACCAAACGCTTGGAGACACAAAACGTTCATATTTTCCCTTTTGTTAATCTGCACGATATGTTTTTGTGACTATAAATCCCTTTTCTTGAATAATGAATGCCGTCTCTAATGAGAAACGTTGTCCTACTTCAATGACTTTTCAACATCGGCCGACTGGTACACAAATTTCCCGCGGTTTCAAGGTGCACAACTTGATCACGTGCGAGTCGAAAGTTCAAGGTGTTGTTTCCCTAGGGCGTCATAATGAGTTTTGTTCGCCCTAGGGCGTCATTGAGTTTGACCAATGGCACGTGACACGTTCTCCTCCAATCAGGAAACGTATTTGAGCTGGGAGGTATAACAATAACAAATACTATAACCACCACATTTATTAATCTGTCATAAAACCTTAATAAAGTAAACATTTTTGGGTGCAGTATAAATCATTTAATTCCACCACCATGTAGCTCACATATCCCTCTACTCTTTTCCAAAGAACGATATTCGATAAGTGTGCTAATTCCTCCCTCATACACATTCGTTCTAATTGTCCAGAGTTAAGGTTACCGTATACCTTCAGGGGTGTCTCGCGTCCAAGCAATGTAGCGCAACCAGTTTAAACTGCAGATACCTAAACCCCTGTATCAAATCAAAGCTTACAGAGCTGGCTATCCAATTCAACTTTTCCAACACCTTTAAATGCCAGCTTCCTAAACACCTTTTCAAAGCTACAAGTCAAAGCGCATTTGGTCTTTCACTAATCTAATTTGTTCCTCAGTTTCCGGACCCAAAGCGCCAACAAAAAAAAAAAAAAACGTGTCTGCGTTTTGCCATACTCAGTTACAGTGAAAAGTTATGGAACGTTTTCGAAGTAGTATTAGAAAAATGTGAAGTGTTTGTACAAAAACTTGCGCTCTCATTGAAAAAAATATTTTGAAAGAAATAATTCGCAGACACGTTTTTATTTTTTACGTGTTAATCTACTCACTGTCAAAATTTGGGGGCACAGAATCGGACAAATTCCCTAGAGTTTTAGTTCTTTACAGTGTTCGCTTCAAATGAAAAAATTGATTAGAGAAAACAGTGCTAAATATGTCAATCAGACGGGTAATTTTTACTTCCGGCCAAAACTTAAAACCGCCATATCTCTGCCAATATTCCATCTTTTTCAATGATTTTTTTTTACATTAGAGATTTCATTTGGATCATTACTTTGACCGAAATTTGAAGAAAATTGCTGATCCGAAGGTATACGGTTACGTTAAGTACATTATACTTCGCAGAGGTACCTCTGGTGTTTTCTTGGTAAAAATGCCCTCAGATAAAAGCAGCACTCAGAGTTAAAGATCATGATTCTCTTTACGAATATTATACATTCGTTGAAAGTGTTGGGCGCAATGGCTACATCTTCTAGAAAGGATTTAAAGAATAGAGACGCTATCCTTTCTGAGATTTTTGGTATTTTACTGCACCCAAAAATGTTTACTTTATTAAGGTTTTATGACAGATTAATAAATGTGGTGGTTATAGTATTTGTTATTGTTATACCTCCCAGCTCAAATACGTTTCCTGATTGGAGGAGAACGTGTCACGTGCCATTGGTCAAACTCAATGACGCCCTAGGGCGAACAAAACTCATTATGACGCCCTAGGGAAACAACACCTTGAACTTTCGACTCGCACGTGATCAAGTTGTGCACCTTGAAACCGCGGGAAATTTGTGTACCAGTCGGCCCGATGTTGAAAAGTCATTGAAGTAGGACAACGTTTCTCATTAGAGACGGCATTCATTATTCAAGAAAAGGGATTTATAGTCACAAAAACATATCGTGCAGATTAACAAAAGGGAAAATATGAACGTTTTGTGTCTCCAAGCGTTTGGTTTGGCGCCAAAAATAGGTTGCCCACGTTCGCCAACTCGCTTGTCGATCGCCGTCGCCAGGTAGGAAAGTATTTGTGTAATTTACAATAAAATATTCTGCTCCTGATCAAATCAAACTCAAAATGCTCGAGTAAAGCATTAGAAGACGCCAAAGCAACTTTAGTACTGTCTATATTTTTTGTTAGCTGCAAAGAAAAAGACTTTTATCGTGATTTTTCGATAGGACAGGTTGGTTTTGGCAGCCGCTCAATTTTGCGAGTGCGGCCAGTGTATGCAATGGCGTCAAGAGATCTTTTTTTTTTTCGGAGCTTTTTCTATATTTGAGTCGGGAGGTACAACAAAACACTTAATGACTGGCCCTCGGAAACAGTGAGTTTTGTTTCCCCTCGACCTCAATGTTCCCATTGAGGGTCTCGGGGAAATAAAACTCACTGTTTCCCTTGTGGCCAGTCATTAAGTGCTTATTGATATTCTTTTTCATCTCGAATCAGACATCGATGAGTGCGCTAGTAACCCCTGTCTGAACGGTGGAACTTGCA
>JAHPZR010001938.1:0-10000 GCA_019787425.1 Platygyra sinensis
GAGGGGGAGGGGAAGGGTGAGGACTGGGCTCGGTGAAACTCAAGTCGCTGGTCTGCTGGAAGCTGGCAACGAATGCAATGCAGTTGGAATTAACAAATTCTATAATTAAACACCTGGGACGAACTGGCATCTTGCGGTTGAGACTTTCTGGCATGGTCATTTGTTTTTTGTTTTAATTACTTAGCAATTCTGACTAGTTTCTGGGAACTAGTTGCACCAGTCTGTATCCAGCCCGTGGATCTCTGTTGATGTAAATATTAAAGATTGACACTTCACACTTACTGAGGTTAAGAAGTTAGTGATGTTTGCAAATCATACAATAGATGACGTGCGTTACGATCGAGGCCAACTGGCTGCTTAGAAGCCTTTTCAAAATTATCCGATAAATACCTTATTTCTCATTACAATAATTATACACTGATTCGTAAACAGGCAAGAAAAATAAAGAAAATATTTGGAAACTGACTCACGATCATTTCACAATACATGGTGATGAGGGCTAGGTTACTTTGAGTGATCAAACAATGCGGTTTTAATTAGCCAGTGTGATTTTTATCATCACTGCGTTATATCGGATTGTCCAAACGAAGGGCTTTAGAGTATTCAGACCAGCTGGTTTAGTCAAAATCACTTTGAAAGGATGACCTACTTGGCAATAAGTGATCGCGACACATCTTGCAAAAGTGATACTGCTTGTAGTCATCCTTTGATAGGAAATAAAGACAACGGAGAGAAGTTAAATTAAAGTGAAAATAATAATTTATGATGAAGTATTAATGATCCCAAAAGCGCATCTGTAAAAGAATTACTGTAATTTATTGCATCCTCCACATATCCTCCTCCTTGAGTTAACAGGTGCAGTGGGTATCGTGGTGACCCCTTGGTTAGCGCGTTCATCTCCTGATCGAACGGTCCGTGTTCGAGCCCTGGCCGAGGACATTGTGTTGTGTTCTTGGGCAAGATACTTTACTCTCACAGTGCCTCTCTCTACCCAGGTGTAGAAATGGTACCGGCGAATTTAATGCTGGGGGTAACACTACGATGGACTAGCATCTTATCCAGGGGGAGTAGAAATACTCCCAGTCGCTTCATGCTACAGAAACCGGCATAAGCTCTGGCCTGATGAGCCACTTGGCTTGTGTGCAGGCTTAACCTTGAATTAAAAGCAAACTGTGGAAAAGCTTTGCAGCGTTAATGCAAGACAATTCTCATGAGAGAAACCTGCCATGATCGCAATTTGAATGCAAGTCGTTTGAAGGGTTGTTATTCAGAAAAAATCTAATGAAAGAGGAAAAAATTTGCACAAAAATAGACGATACAATGTGACCAACTGAGTCATCACTAACATCTTTACAGTACAATGGACGACTTTTACTTCCGACGTTTCCGAAGAGACAATTTCCCAAGGAAAGAAATTAACCTATTTTTGAACTCATCTAATCAAATATAAAAAGTTCCGCCTAAAACCAGAGCCAGAGATATTAAGGTTATTCCTCACAATTGCACTGCGCATCCTTTCTGCGCATAATTTATGGCGTCATTTAGCGCGCTCTCGTGCACGTGCACACTGAAAACATGGCGGATTTGCCTTGATATTGAGCTCTTTCAGTTGAAAAATGGCTATAGCTCACCAACGAGCATGGGCACCCCAATTTTTTTTCCAGTCATTGTAATCAACTTATCATAAACTTTGCTTGAGGAAAGACTGATCTGATTTCTATTGCTGAAAATTGAATAAACAGCGAAAATAGCAAGTAAACTGTGGTCTTTTCTATTTTGCCGTATGGTAACCATGTCAAGAAATTTGGTTGAAATTTTAATCAAGGATTCAGCTTTCTGTCTAAATTAAACTTAAAAAGTTTATTTGTGTCCGATACAACGCATTGACTCCAGTTTAATGCGTGTTCTCATAAGTCTCGGTCACAAAAATTTACAATTATTACTGGGAATGCGTTCTTGTAATAAGCGTTAAATAATGCAAAAATGGGTCATTTTCAATGCCCCAGTGCTCCTTAATGAGTATGGGCACCCCCCTTTTTTATTTCAAAATTGAAGTTCTCATATGATAAATATTCAGTGGGCAAAGTTTGAACGAAAATCTATTGTCAGTTTTATTTCAGGGGAATTACCTTAATTAAATCTGCGGCCTGCATAGCGTTGTCAGCTGCGTTGTTATATTTCGCCTATGGCGATTATGATTCAGTACAGAATATACATTAAGAAAACAAAGACAGGAAGAATTTTAGAACACTACTAACTCAAAAATTAAAGCAAAACTGAAGTATAGTTTCCTATATCACTCCGTAAACAAATCAATATATGTCTTCTGCACCCATGGGGTTCGTTTACTTTTGGCAAGTTTATTTTACACAGGCTTTGAAGGCTGCAATAACTCTCCCAAGGTGTTCAACGAATTTTAATTAACGAAAAAAAAGAGAAATAATTTATTCTTCTGTACTGTAAAGGTTAAGTTACTGCAACCTTATTTCTATAACAGTAGGTTACTAGTATAAAACAATGCAGATAGATCTTGATACGCAGTCAGTTTATTGCGACGACACTTTGCTGGTCGACTCGCTCTGTTTTAAAAGATTGGTGATACGTGAAATTTTAACTTCTCACCTATCTTAAGAAGCAAGAGAAAAAAGAAGAGCGACCAAATAATGGCTTTTCCACAGCAAATTAGTGGGATAAATGATCAATACGGACGCGGCGATCCTACAAGCAAAGACATCGAAGATATAAAATCAAACGACAATGACGGAAAAATGGAACAACTTAGATCTTTCGCACAAGATACAACTCTACACGGGGTTAGATTTTTGTTTGCTGACAACATTTGCAGAAGATTCTTATGGACTTTAGCTGTCATAGCGTGCTTCAGTCATTGCTGCTATCAGGTTTTCACTTGTGTGAGTGAATTTAACAAACGACCTTTCAACACGAAAATAACTGTTAATACCAGCACAGATAACGGCGTTTCATTCCCTGCTGTAACGCTCTGCAATCTCAATTCCCTTAACACTCGAAGATTCGTGCAAATAATGTCAATGCACGAAAACAGATCGACAATCGAGAGAAAATTGAGAGACATTTCTCTTTTATCAAGCAGATCTAAAGAGATATCAAGCCAAGGCTTCCAAAATCGCAATCCAGGCCTTTTTCGTCGCCAGAGCACAGCCAATACTACAAAGCAGTTACAAGAGTTATTTAGCCATCAAATTGAAGAAATGTTTTTACCAGGAAGCCCAGACTTCGAGTCTTGCTCGTTCAATGGAAAGCCGTGTGACGTAAAGCACTTTACTAGTTACAAAAGCTTCATGTTTGGAAAGTGTTACACATTTAATTCTGTTGAAGGTTACAATCCGCCCCTTCAAAAATCCACTTTGGCCGGCCAAAACAGTGGTTTGAAGCTTCGACTTAACATTGAACGTGAAGGCTACCTGAAAAGTACGCTGAACCCCTTTGTAGGGCTTGCAATTCTCATTCACGACCAGAAGGCATTTCCAATTATGGAAGAGTTTGGCATTAAAGTTCAACCGGGTGTTTCTACCCTTTGCGCCATAAAGAAAAGAAAGGTATGCGTATTATTAACGTTCAATTCTTCCACCCAACTCGCAAGCCTCTCGACTGATTCTGATCGATGTACAAGTTCAATCGAGCTTTTCTACTCTTTGCGCCATAAAGAGAGGAGAGATAAAGGCAAAAAAGCTATGCATTATTAATAATCAATTCTCCCCCCCTGAATTTGTTTTAGTACGATTGATTACTCTTGACAAATTCTCTCTTTTCAGATAATTAACCTACCAATGCCATATGCAACTAACTGCACAAAACGATCTCTAGCCGTGTTTAACAACAACTCGTACACGGCCTACACTAAAGCAGCTTGTCTCTTAAACTGTCGCAATGAGTACACCATCAAAACCTGTTCCTGCACGCCAGTTGAATTTAAAGGTATGAATCATCTCACTCAACAGGCTTTTAACAAGTAGCGACAAGATTATAAGCAATTTCCTTCATGCAAACGAGTCGAGGAATAAAGGAAGTGGAGTCATTCTAGAAGAGCTCTAGAAACTTAGTTTAAATGCAATACTTCGTCTCCAACGACCGATGCCACACCTCCAGGCAATGAAGGTCAGCATCTCCAAATTTATAGCCTCCATTCGCCGTGGAGGTGCCCCTCTAAAAGGATATCTACTAGAATAAGCATTAGTCAACTATACACACGTACATTCAACCAAAACTGAGGCAAAAAAAAAAAAAAAAATACATGGCAAACTCTGACGAATTATACTCCCAGAGAGTTCCCTTAATTACTCCAAGTGCAAACCTTTGTAGCAGGAAAAATGTGCTTTTAGCATGCAATGCGGTTGAGAGTTTAGAGCGTGGATGTTAATCAAGGCTGACATGACTGATCGCCTATGTACTTAAGGCGGGGCCGGGTACACCTGAGCAGGAGTGAAATTTGAAGTAATATTAAAAGGAAATTGGTAGGATTAAAATTGGTTGGAAACACTACCAGACAGTTGACCCCCCTCCCCCACCCCGCCCAAAAGAGAGCCCCAGACTAATTCTTCACTTCAAAATTCAATTTTCCAAATCCATCAAATCTTCACTTCATATTTTCCTCAATTTAACCTATCCTTTGAGAAAAAAAATATCTCCTCAAAATGCCCAAAAATCATGATCCAAAAATTTACACAAAATCGCCAAACAGTGGTAATGGTTATAACTTCATAGAGATTTAGCGTTATTTGAAACACCACCGAGATATTGGTAGAAAGGCCGTGTTAAGCGAAGTCAAAACAGTCTTCACGTGTAGCCCGCCTTAATGGCAGATATTATTCTAACCATCGCTTTTACTTTCTCTTTAGCCGACCCTTCAGTTCCAATTTGTGCCCCGAATGACACAGTTCTCTGTGTTTATCGATCGTACGGTATGTCAATCTACTATCTGATACAAGTAGAAATAGAACTTGAAATTATGCACTTCCAATGACTCATGTAAAAGTGAAGAAAACTGGGCTTTAAAAGTAAGGTTTTAAATAAGTCATTCCGCCGGTGTGATATGTCTCAGTGCAGTGGAGGATCCAGACTGTGAGCTAGGGAGGGGGGCCCGGTTCTATTTCATTTGCCCAGCCGGCTTTTGGTCCTTCAGTCATTTCTTCTTTTTCACCCAAAATAAGGGGGTTGGAGGGGGGGGGGGGGGGGGGGGAAGGGGCCCGGACCCTCCCTTAGATCCGCCAAGGCAGTGACGAGTCAAACTTAAAAGTCGCAGCTTCTTCTCATATCCATTCGCCTTTGAAGCAAAATATTTCCACATAACAGTGTTTGCCACATTTAATTGTCTATTATGAGTTAATCTTGCAGAGGAGTTTGGCACCTCACGTGAGAAGAGTGAATGCGAGAAGGATTGCCCGGAACCCTGCGAGTATGAGGAGTACAAGACTTCCTTTTCATACAGTGGACTGCAGAGGGACGTTCTTATTGAGCATCTGATGTCTTTGTTAAACGGCACTGAGAAATTATCAGCAGATCGAGCGATTTACGAGCCTCTATTGAACATGAACAGAGCAGAAAGAGAGAAATATATAGAGTACGTTCTAAGATATTGGTACCGTCAACTGTCGGTTAATACGCCATCTAGTAGCGCTAGCAATCAGATGGGAAAACATGAGTTCTATATATTTTGTTTGACCCTCTATAAATTTAGATAGAGAGATTCTCATTTAAGTGTCGTAAGACCAGAACCCGGCAAAGCAATATCTGTTAGGCCAATCGCTAATAATACAGACAATCCAGTAAAACCAAACAAAACTCTTAGCAAATTCATGAAGCTGGTTAACTAAGTCAGGATTGGTTAAGCTTGCTTTTGATTCGATGACAAAGAGGCAACTTGTAAAGCTAATTGCTTTTAATAAGTAGGTATGGAAAAGCGAACAAATCACGACAAACGCCAGACACATTTTATTTAAGCAATATAGCACTTTTTTCGTGTTTACATAGCCTCATCTAAACACCAGGAGGGTTGCGAGAATTCGAGACAGTTATGGAAACCCTCGACTACGTCTCGGGTTTGCATAAATTTCGAGAATTCTCCCAACACTCCGAGTGTTAAGGTGAGGCTCTGTACTTAAACACGGAAAAGTGCCCTATTGCTTTTATAAAATAATTCTTAAAAATACGCGCAAATCTGAAACGTCACAACCGTGTTACATACTCTCATCTAAACACACCTATCGACCAATGAGAGCGCGCGTAGTGGCTAAGTTATTTCATAAATATATAGACCATCAATGTGGACACAGGGGCTTCTAACAATCAACCTTGGAGAGGGTTTGAAACAATATAGTTATGAATCTTTTACCCTTCCACAGCGATAACATTGTGTCTTTGGATATCTATTTTGAAGACCTAAGCTATGACGTCATTGAGCAGACTCCTCTGTATGAAGCCTGGGCTCTGATTGGTTAGTATTACAATATTTATAGTACATCGCACGACCTTGAAAACTGAAGAAAGCATAAATCCGAGTTCCAGACGGGATTCGACCTCCACAATCCTCCGTGATCTAACCGAATACTCCAGCCACTGAGCTACATCTACTTGAGACTCGTTGGTGAACAAGTTTTCCGAGTTGATGCTATTTCAATCTACATCCAATGTCTCTGTTAAAAAAAACTCTTGGGTGATGTAGATAAATATTTAAATGCAAGAAAACGGATTGATCGATCAAAATTCATAGCAAGAGACAATGAAAAGGACAAACTGTACTCTGCTGGTCTCATCACAAAAGAGTGTTGGAAATACCATTTGACAATCTAATTTTCATGTAAAGGAATCCAACATGCCAGGATATGAAATTTAAAACGACAAAAGTTTTGTCTCCGTATTATTCAGAAGTCCAGATCTCCCTCGGTATTACTACGTGGTTGTTTTCATCTTTTTGACAATGTTTTCACGCTATCTGTGAAACATCTGTAGTGATCGAGAGTAAGATATATCTTAGTGCCTGGTTACGAATGATTATCATGTAGTATGATTGGTTTATGATCTGCATGTAAAGCAGTAACTCTCTTCTTGATGACAGTTGAACGCTGTTCCTAAATTTCAACGATTTCGGCGGATATCTTCATTGTGAAAACAGCGTGTTCTGACACTATAGATAAGTTGTTGCCTTTTTTCTTACAGGGAACCTGGGAGGAACATTTGGTTTCTTTCTGGGAATGAGTCTCATCACTGTTCTGGAGTTCCTGGATTTTACCTTCAGGAGAATTTTGAACTTATTTCAACCAAAACGAAACACAAGAGTCATAACAGGGGAGAACTCGGGTCCTTAGCGGGGGTTGACGCAGTTATGGCACTGCTCGCACGCAGAGCAGGAAGGGATGTCCACTGGGATGATTTTTGCCTACGACACCAACAGTTGCTCTCACCATAATTATTGAACCTAATATTGCAACTTTAGAAGAGTAATTTGCTCCGGTCTAAAGGCCGTTGACCAAACATTCACTCACGACTCTTTTGAGACCTAATTCTTGGCAGAGATCAACGATAAGTACAAAACCCTTCTGGAAACACTGGAGGTATTTTGGTCTCCAACTGGGCAAAAGCTTGGGTTCCGACTGTACGTTCTACTGTAGCATGATCTAACCTGTCTCTTAGGTCGTGTTCTGTTGGGATCAACCACAACCCGTTTGGGTTAATAAGGTTGACATTCCTCAATCGCACACTTTTCCAACCGGTTTTGGTTGAAACTGAGTAACTTCAGGAAATAGTCCTAACGCGAAGGGCAATCACGGGACATAATCACACAAATGGTTTTTCAACCGTTTCAACCGGCTTGAGGCCGATTGGAAAAGTCGTTCCCCAAACCAACCGAAAACAGTTTTCCCAAATAGAAGAACATGGGAAAAAAACGAACCCAACCAACCATCCAACCAGAATTGGTTGATTCCAAAAAACACGACTAGTTCAAAAGGGCGTCACACTTAACTAAAATTTCAGGACTGAAGCTGTAAATATAACACGCCATTAAACAGAACGAAGATCTATTTATTTGAATGATTTGTGAATGCTTTATACTTCACATCCTTCCCTCAACAGAGCTATAGGCCTATTTTTTTCGGTAACCCAAACACGGACAGGTTACGATTTCCTTTTTTTTCTAAACTCTGTTAAATTTCATTCACCTAAAAATTCGCGGGTACTTTTATCCCACGATGTGGCAAGAATTTAACTGCTCATGTACATTTATTCAATATTAAATACTGTCCATATGTTCAATATCTCTTAAATGTCGGCCACTACTTCTTGTCATTCCTCCAGGCATATGTAAAAAACAACCCGATTCATGCAGAAATTCAGCAAATGCGTCTTGTTCATCTCATTAACCTGATGCTACGCATTAAATCTGAATTCGTTCCTTTAACACAAATTTTGAGTTGAACCAGGAAGAATTTTGGCCTTAAAGTGCCACTATGATGAAATTCTCGATATCCACTTTTTTACATTTTCGTAAACAATAGGTCTTTAATTTTCCAGATATCTTGCGAAATCAGTCCGGATATAACGTTTCCTGTAATTTCATTGGCTAACAGGCTAAACCAAAACATTGGCTTGACTGCGAAAGGACTAAGTCCCAGGTAAATAACTCTCCCGCTCTTCAAGATCATGCGAGAGCGAGAGGCGATGAATGTTCGAAGCATAACTATATACGAAAATCAACCCTATAGGGCGGATTAATCTAGACAATTTATCTGCCCAAGGATTCAATGCACAGATATCAAGATACTGTTGATCCACAACGCGATGGCGTACGCGTGTCACCAGTGTAGTGGAACGTGTGGACTTTTCGCTAAGCTCTGCGCTAAGCTTAAATATTACAAGATACCAAAGCAAATTAAGAGGAAAACACCCAAAAAGAGGCATATTATGTAGTTAAAACGGTTTGAGAAGCGATCCCTCGAAAGTGGATGAGTATTTGCAAGTCTAGGACTGATCTCTGTTTGTTGTGAGCGAAGATATTTTGGCCTAGCTCGGCACATAAAGCTTAAACCCCTACTGAAACAACTTTGACCCAACCAAGAACCGATAATCCTGATGTAGGCTCTTACGGGAGAGTTTGGACCTGTCTAAAGAAACCTCTTGGACACAAACACGGCTAAACTGGTGCGTACGTAAAAGTCGCACTCGCCAGGTCGATGCATGCAACGCTCAACGGCGAGTTTTTGCCATTTGTTTATTGTATAGTTTATGCCAATGTAGTTAAATTGATAGTTAACAGTTCCGCATAATAATACCGTTTCGACATGAACATATGAAAAATTCAGCTCGTTTGCAACCAGTGTTTGTCCGGTAATATGATATACTACAATGCCATAGAAAAGATGTGAAGATTTGAACGATATCGATAAATCATTTTCTATTGTTTTCACAAATAAGCATCCGCTGTGTCCAAGTGAAACTAACTTGAAGCAAACCTTCATCTGAGATGCTACTTTGTCTGCCATTCCTATTCCTTCTATGTTCTAAATACACAAACAATTGCAAAATAGGGGAGAAGTGTAATTTAGGAGATATGTACTCTTACTGGGCAAACAAAGTAGATTACATACCTTGGTGCAAGTGATTTCTTCTTTTGTTTAACACCCACATGATCAATTTCGGCCACACAAACACTTCGGAACACTTGTAAGGGTGCAGGTAATCTGGGGTTACATGTTGCACGTTTGAAAGCACAGCACTATGCGGTGGTGGACAAAACACTGACCCCCAGTCCATGAACTACCCAAATGGACTACCCTAAAATCGACTATCCTTAAAAATGCTAGATATCCTGACCCTAAAACTCAAGGCTAACTGCAAGCAACCTAAGAAAACAGCAAATGTGGGCTAACCAGAATGCTGATTTAGGCTAACAGGAGTGCTATTTAGCCAACCGAAGCTCTACCTCATGTATGACCATTGGTTGGTCTCGCGTACTCCTGAGCCGTGT
>JAHPZR010001938.1:15000-20000 GCA_019787425.1 Platygyra sinensis
ATTTCCAAGCTCGTAACATTTTTAAACCTTTCTGTCGACATTTTTTCACTTCACTTTTTCTTCCCACGTACGAAGCTACGTATATCGCCGGATATCTGTTACCTACGGATGACAGATATCGAGAGCATCATGACCATATTTGGATAATGTTTCAATTTGTTGAATAATAATTGTTAATTATCCTGCGAAATCGCGCGGAATATCGTCTGATACTTAGCCGACGAGGCCGTAGGCCGAGTCGCCTAAAATCAGACGATATTCCGCGAGATTGAGCAGGATAATTGTTTTATTATTCAACAA
The DNA here is from genome assembly GCA_019787425.1 of Platygyra sinensis. Classification (NCBI taxonomy): domain Eukaryota; kingdom Metazoa; phylum Cnidaria; class Anthozoa; order Scleractinia; family Merulinidae; genus Platygyra; species Platygyra sinensis. The sequence goes on from JAHPZR010001938.1 coordinate 15,301, forward strand.
ATTGATAACAAAATTGACTTCCAAGCTCGTAACATTTTTAAACCTTTCTGTCGACAATTTTTCACTTCACTTTTTCTTCCCACGTACGAAGCTACGTATATCGCCGGATATCTGTCACCTACGGATGACAGATATCGAGAGCATCATGACCATATTTGGATGGTGTTACAATTTGTTGAATAATAATGGCTGATAGTGTGCAATGGCTTAGCCAATCAGATTACAGCATTTGCATTAGTGTACTTGTAGAATTCTACTAACATCAACTATCATTCAGTTTGAGCTTGTTCAAATTCTTCATGATAGTCGATGATAGTTTTTCTCGTTTGACCACGCGTATGATAGTTCATGATAGTTTTTCGGTCAGTTGTTTTGGTAATCACTGGCCCGATAGCGGTCAGAAAACATGCCGCCGCCCTCTTTCGTCGTGAAAAATTCATACTTTTACAAGTTTGTCTTACGGGACGCCATTTAGTATTCACATTTTTACGCGGAAAGAGCTTGGAACTCGCTGCTCTAGTGACTTTGCTTGGGCGACTGCCGGTGAACTATCGTCAACTATCAGGATCTCCTTTGGCCGTTTGACCAAGTGAATGATAGTTGGTGATAGTTGATGATAGTTAGGGGAGAATCAACTATCATCGACTATCACTCGCCGTTTGACCAGGGCTTAACGGTCTCAGGCCGCCATTTTAGCAGCTTAAAGTACAAGTTCTACGGAGCCTGGTGGCTTTGTGTTGCTAGCTGGAGATGCTTCAGTGGGTTCATGATTTAGAGAAATTTATGTGCCACGAGCCTGGCGTGCTTATTTAGCGGCTGGATTCGATTTTCGCGAAAAAAAACCGTGTTTGTTTTTGGTCGATCGAAGTCCGAGTTCGTCTTCAGCCTCCTACCTTGCCACTTTACTATGAAGGAAATGTGAAGAAGACTATTTTCCCCCAAAACCTCGTGTAGGTATTAAGGACCACAAGGACTCGCCACATGGTAAGTTTCATCGATTTTTATTTCCATTTTCTAGCAAATTTTCAGGCCTAAACTTCGTTCTCTATAAATACCCCTGTTATGTCACGTGTCACACACAGTGAGCCTGGGTACCTATGCACTATGTGAGGAAGTCTTGTACTAAAACGAAAATACCACCAAATTCAAGGAAATTGTATGCAGATTTCGCACTAATTTTTTGAAAGACGGAAAAATTGCTACGTACCTTCTTTCTCTGGATGTTTGGTGCCTTGTCAGGAAGATTCTTGCCCTAAAACACACCCAATTTCAACGGTTTCACGTATGAAACCGCGTGATATCCTTTTCAGACGCCATTTTTTTCACATTCCGTGCTTTCTTCATTATACAAAGGTAAGGTTCTTAAAGTACTGTGGGAAAAGAGCGCTTCAAGGCCGAGAAAAGAGCCGAGATATGTCCACGTATCGCGTCCCTAAATGTGGACGCCATTTTGTGAAGTTCGATGACGTCACTATATTTCCAGTTCTGGTTGTGGCCCGGACTGTTAATCTCGACTTAAAACTATGTTAAACAAAATCGTGTTGAAATACAAATCACGCATATATAGCATAGAGTCCACGATGTAACTTTTGGCTCGACAGAGGCTCAGTTAATTTTTATTGAAATATACGAGAAATTCTACTAAAAATGTACCGAAAGAGTGAGTTCAATCTCCAAGGGAAAAATTAAAATTAAACAAAATTTTTCGCATGTTCTCCTCCAGTTTATCATATGTCGTATAGTAAATTAAATATCACAGCAAGAACGTGGCATAAGAAAACAACTGAATGGATTCACGGACTCGCAGAGTGGTTAAAGACAGTTGACTCGAAAATTAGAAATAAATGTATGGAGCCTAGCTAATTACCCCTGGCCAGGGGCGGGGCAGAAGACTCCTGAGATTTTCTTATATGGATCATCCAACGAAAAGTGACGTCACATCCGGTTTAAACTGCGCCGCGCAGCTCGCTTCACAAAGCGAAAAAATGGCGTTTCAATTTGCCAAGATTTTCTTCCATTTGCAAACCATCAGGTTCGTTTCCTTTCAAACTGAGGGTAGAAAGATGTTGCAGGCACATTTCTTCGACTTTGAAAGCAAAACTTTCGGCAAAAGACAATAGTTCATTATTGTTTTGAAGGAAAATAACTGAGAGCCTTCTGTCATCGAATGGCGGATTTTACAAGTTTTCGAAAGTGGTGTTGTTCTGACTTTTGGTTCTTGTTGTTGGTGATTGTGTGATAACACTAAGTGAAATAGCCTATAATGTTAGAAATAACGTGGATGAAGTATTGCTGGCCACCTTTTTCGCTGTGTACAACGGGAACATATTTAACAGAAGCCGTTTAGTTCTAAAAGTCGTTGTTAGTGAACACTCAGTTGAAGCTCAGTATCCACGTGCGTGTGGTGGAAACAACAAGATGAATCGTATACTCCAGGTTAGTATCCTACTTCCATATCTCTTGTTGAACACTGTTTCTTTGTAAGAAATAGTCAATGTTGCGAGTTGGAATTGATTGTAAATGCGTTTTTTTTTGGGATATCAGATTTCCCCGAAAAAGATCAACAAAGGGGTGAAGCAGTCTATGAGTAGATCTTTGGGCGACGACCAATTCTTCGACCAGTCGCCTGTTATAACTCTCCTTCAGTCATACAGTGGTTAATTGCTAATTCCTCTGTATTGTCTTGACAGCAATGCTGGTCCGGGGATCAACCTCTTTGGGCACTTGTTTAGGGTTAGCTCCCAATGGTATGGTGATATTCTTACCCACCCACTGTGACCCTGGAAGGGGGGCACTCCCTTATATGATTCGCTGATGTTTTGAAGGGAAGCGACGCTACAATTTCCACACTCGCAGGAAAAGAACACAAACATTGTGTCATGGGATAATCATTTTGGTCTACGTTGAACGAGTGAAGTTAAAATAATTTGAGAAAGTTAACGGACTTGACTTTTATTTATACGAGAGTATGTTAATGCGAGATCGAAGAATGCGCGAATTTAGTAAATATACGCACCACACGCTACAGTCTCTTTGACTTTTACATATCATTGCCTTCGGGTCTGTCCATCAAAGCTCGTTCGAGTTCTTTGTCAGCATCCACCTCATTTTGTCCATCCATTCTTCGTTGGCCAGAGAGTTGTCAGCATATAAATCAGCTCGGCCGTCATCATTTAACTATTCACTTTGCTTTGTTTACATGTGCGAGTCGTCATTCTCTTCAGCGATATAATAAATTTCGGAGTCTTCTGAGTCAAAGCTCATTTCAGAATCCGACGAAGTAGAAGATATTGTTGATAAAAACAGAAATCTGTCGACTGTGGAGACCCCAGCGAAAAACTTGTGCGGCAAAAAGGCTTCCACGCTCACACAGAGTAAAAGCCCGACTGAGACAGCCGAAGCTTTCGTTCTCGAAGTGACGTCACGGCTTTACTCTCCCCAGACTCCTTATGTTCGGTCGTGAACCATACGAAACTCGGTTTCAAGGGGACACAGAAATTCGAGGATTTAACCAAATCGAAAAATTTTTGCGGCTAATTACTCCACAAAATAAGCTTTATTGTTTTAGCGGAAAAAAATTTTTGGGGTTAGGTGCACTTTAAGCTAACCCACGAAAAGGTAGAATTTTTATTTGAGTTTTGTAACTTGGAGGTGAGTTTTCTGCATATTGTTTGGCCTTCTGCTTTGAGTTTCAATAATCACTGTATACACAAAACAAAGCAGCAAAATCCTTTGCATAGAAGAAAAACTTTTAATCCTGGGTTAGCATACCCTGGGTGCCAGAGGTTTTTCTTGCGCGGTTTTCGGTAGCGGATACCTTGTTTTGACAGGTCTCAATTGATCTTAACATGGATGTCCAATATCAGAGAAGTACACAGTAAACAAAGGCTGCATGTCTCTGTCAAGCTATTATTTGGAGTACGGCCGCCATGTTGTGCGACTCCGTCGCCGTCGTGCGTACGCGTCCACGAGTAATACCGCTAGCCATAATAACCATGAGAAAATCAAGTCATGGGTTTCTTTTTCCTTCCCATATGGGTATGGGGCTTTGCTTGGCCGCCCTTCGGGCCGCCGAAGCTCCGTTATCATAAATGGTGGAACAGAGAATTAACTCTAAGTGTAAATTAAAGTGCTAATTAAACCATGAATAACCTACCGGGCGTTAGCCCTAGTAAAGGGAATCAGGGAACCACACGAGGTAAAGAAAAAATCTTTTGACCTCGGTGGGAATCGAACCCACGATCTCCGGATTAGATCTACAGTTACTCTGCCGACTGAGCTACGAGGTCGGACAGAGAAAGTCGGGGACGGTTATTCATGGTTTTAATCAGTAGCACTTTAATTTACACTTCAGAGTTAATTCTCCGTTCCACCATTGTGTGCATAGTGCTACGCAGCACAACATTCATATGTACCCCCTTACATTCCCTTTAATGTATCATAGTCTCCTTGTCAGCCGTTTTTTGGCATGTCACGTAACGTTGAGTGACATCCTAAAAACGGCTGCCAAGGAAACTACAGTGGCACTTAGTGCCACGGTACCAAAAAAGATGTTCGTTATAACGGGGGCTTCGTTATAGCGAAGACCCCGTTATAACAAGTTATCTGGTTAACAACAAAAATATTCGTTATAGCGGGGTAACCAAGCTGAACCAAGCTGAACAATGGGATATACACCACGCAAAAAAGTCTACAGACTT
>JAHPZR010001938.1:27500-31437 GCA_019787425.1 Platygyra sinensis
ATTTTTGCAGATCATTGAAAGCCAATAACGCTAATTATTGTAACTCTAAGTTATTACGCGCGCTGTGATTGGTCAATTTAGCGGTCCGTACTCTCCTGCACGGACCGCTAAAACTTAAAGTTTTTTTGTTGCCAAACTGTTTCGTGATTTATCGCCAAATCTTGTCAACCTATGTAGCAAATAAAAGTTTAAAACTTTCTTTTACTCTAAATTGTGTACTAAAGTGTGCTTTAGAACGACTTTTAAAAAGACGATTTCGAATTGATTCGTTTTGCTTTCGACTTTCTTCAGAAATTTGAAGCCGTTTCTCATGAATGGAAATCGTTTCCGAATCCTTCAGACACACAATAAAGATATGGTAAATATCTTACTAACCTCGTCATCTCGATCCGTACCGTAAGTTACGGATCCTTGTTTTTCCCCAGTACGATTTATGGCCCCGCGCTTCGCGCTTGGGACATAAATCGAAGAAAAAAATTCGGTCCGTAACTTACGGTACGGACCTCGAACTCGCTTAGTAAGAGGTATGAACTATAGTTTTTACTATGTACTTCTTTTCACAAATTCTTTTTAGCATACCAATAACATTTGATTTCTGTTGGATTGATATTGTGGTGCCATGGTCACTCAAAGTTGAACAGTATCGTTAAACCGATCATTAAACCATCAGTCAACCTTCTGTGTTTCTAAGAAAAGCACTGATTACACAACTTTGTCTCTCAACTCAAATAAGCATTTCTTTCTATTAGATAAGAGCGTTTCACATGTAATGGATTTAACTCTTTATCTCTCCTTGGAGAAACAAAACTCAGCCACTTCTTAACAACAAATTCAGTAAAACTTTTGACTGGTAAATGATTTGGTCCTGCACCTTGAAACTTATCAAGAAAGGGATTCAACAGTGTTTTCAGGGAACTCACTGGCTCATGATACCTTGAGGACGAGGACAATATGTGTGCCAGCTTGCGCAAACAAATAAATTTTTTCTTATTTTGTTTTCCTTCGTAGGTATCATTACAGTGAGTATTGTTTCCACTCGACCCTCAATGTTCGCCGAAGCGAACCTTTGGGAAACTCAGTCGAGGATCTCTACGAAAAAAAAAACACTGCCTCCCATGGGCCAGGGCGTAGTGTTTTTATGAACCCATTGAATCACTCAGTTTCCTGTGTATCTAAAAATTTTAAATATTATTGTACGAGGAACGTATGTGAAAGTTTTTTTGATGTGTTATGATGTTAAAAGATACGTGTTTGACGACGGTGTGAACATGTATATGTATGGATATTAAAGGGGCTCAGTCACGTTTGAAAAACTTAGCTAAACTTTTCAAATTCGTTGTTTGCAATCCGTGTCAATCTTCTCCATCCTTAACCATCCTTGTTCCTTTATATGGTTTATTATTATCTCTTTGGTGTTTTTCTATCTTTATAAAGTGTTATTTTTAGGTTTCCTTCAATTTAACTGTTATTTTTTCGATGTTCAAAATAACTCAAGATGCCGTGACTGAGCCCCTTTAAACTCGTGAGCATCTTTTCGGTGGTTGTTGTTAAGCACTTAATGACTGGCCCCAGGGGAAACAGTGAGTTTTTTTTCCCCGAGACCCTCAATGTTTCCCGAGGCGAAGCCGAGGGAAACATTGAGGTCGTTTCCCGCGGGGCCAGCTATTGTTTTGTTATACCTCCCAACTCAAAAGTAGAAAAACCTGCGAAAAAATCGTTTGCCTTACGTCGGCTGGCTCATAAATTTGACGCGGTTTCAAGGAGCACGACGTGATGTCGGTGCGAGTCAAAAGCTCATGTTGTTGTTTCCCCAGGGAGTTAGTGACCTTTCTTCGCCCTTGGGAGTTAGTGAGTTTGACCCAGGGCACGTCAGAAAACGTATTCGAGTTGGGAGGTATAACAAAAATACTTGATACAATTTTGGAAAAAACGTCATTAGATTTGTGAAAATAATATGCGAAGTAGCTCCCTGGAGACTCAATTTAGAGATTTGGTTTGAAAATTTAAAATTTTCATGTTGTCTAATGTTCTATATCCATCATGCAGAGAATAGAAGCACATTCTAGCGACTCCGATGTGGTTGCTAGACATCAAACCAATTAGCATTCAAACCTAAAGTAGTATGACATTTTAATAAAGATTACTATTTTCATATTTATCTCTTCACAACTTCTAAAAAAACGCTTGTAAAGATGGCAACAATTTTTTTGAGGATCGTAAGGTTTGAATGGAGACACGGATTCAAATTCATCGCTCTCGTCTGTTTTATTTTTAGCATAAAAATGCTGTACGAGAGCGACAAAAATGAGTGTTTTGATACCGCTGCCAAAGAAAGTCGAAACCACAAATGTAAATCCCACCCTGAACCAACTCCAAGCATCCCATCGATCACCCTGTTCGTGAGGATGGCGGGCAAACTAAAAGAACACAGGACTTGTTTTTACTGTAATGTTCTCAGGACTGCTGTTCTCTTCTGGCCGGCGTCGTTTGGAAAGACAGTCGTAGTTCTTGACGAAGAATCGAAACAGGATCATATTTTTGCCAATAATTTAACAAGTCAAATCAAGCAACACTTTCCTGATCGCAAACTTGAGGTGGCCTATGAGTCGTTACCTAAACACGCAAGTGTTTTAAATTTCAATGGCTCTCGTTTATCTCCGGGTTACAACCGCCAACTATGGAGCAGTTTCTTTATTGATCTATACACAGACGATTACATTATAGCATGGATGGATAACGATGTTGCATTTCTGGCACCTGTGACAAAAGCAACCATATTTAAGGGCTCAAGGATACGCATTCTGGGTTCTGAGTGCTCTATGAAAATGGGCTGGGTGCAAAACTGGGCGCACGCTACCGAAATGGCACTTGGGTTACCGATGGTTGCAGATTTTATGACGTATTTTCCTGTCTACCTTTACCGCGACACTTTCACGCACTGCAGAGAGTACATTCTAAAGAGATTTAATACAAGTAACTTTGAAGAAGCTTTTCGGAAGATATACTATGGTGACAATTTGATATCACCTGTCAGTGTAGTGATCAGTTATGCTTGGTTCTTCGAGAAAGATCGATACGATTGGAACCTAAAGATATGCAGTGAGCTGAAATTATACAATAGACGGCTCCCAGTCGGCCATAAAATTTCACCACAAGACAAAGAGGACATTCTGTCCCAGCCGCAAACGGCTTTCCATGTGCCTTACGCAAAAGAGCCTCTTTCACCAAACATCTTCATAAGTTATTGTCTGTCACACGACGCAGCGGGAAACCCACAGGCCATGTGCTCCAATCATTCAATTTCAAGAGCCGATAACTTTGTCCTTTTTTACCACGATCTTCATAGGACCACCCCAGGTGAAACACCGTGCTTTGGTAATAAGAAAAACCACTGTTTAAAAGTTCTAGATCGTCATTATAAACAAGTCGGTCTCGAAATTAGAAAAGGACGCAAAATACGATGGAAAGATTTTGAAACGGTCAAAACCCTTGCAAATGAGATTGGCATAATATGTAGTAACCTAGTTACAAATGAGGGCAAAATAAAAAGGCACTGATTAGAATTGTTAAGGCTGCGTTCCTTTGGGTGATCCGGATCCGGATCAGTGATCCAAGATCTGTCTGGATCATGGTGCATCAAAGGAACCGGTGAATCCATGGCCAGAGTAGATTCACCGGTTCCTTTGATCCACCATCAGATCCAGACAGATCTTGGATCACTGATCCGGATCCGGATCACCCCAAAGGAACGCAGCCTTAGAGTCAATTATGGTTATGGAAATATCGAGGGACTGCAGCCAGGATGAATCATAGTAAACTTGAAAACATTGGCTGACTTAAAATATTAAGTTTTCGACTGTCTATAAAATGCAGTCTTCCACATGTGAAATACACTTTGGTAGAGAGAGATGTATTTCTTTTAGGTGTTTGATTAGGT
>JAHPZR010001940.1:0-10000 GCA_019787425.1 Platygyra sinensis
TCTCTCTACACCTACGATCGCTGCCCGTAGAGAGCATCAGGGATTGAAGTGACTTGCAGGTAGCTGTGCTTCGTCCTTCTTCAGCGCTCCCAGCGGTTCGGCTTGTATATTCCTGCGTATCGCAACACGGACCTTTATTGCTCTTTCTCGCTCTTCCAGTCGTGGTAGTTCTTTAGGACCGTTAATGGGTCCGGCACCCGTTGGCCAAAGCACTCAACTGATCCTGATGACGGGTTCCCGTTTTGTTTTCTTCCAGCTCGGCGGTACGCTTGCCTCTATCCCCCTCTTTCTCTATCATACCCTCAACCGCCGTGTGTTTATCTTCACCATTGTGTGATATGATAGACGGACGATGCCTTCGTTTATGTCATGTCCATAGACGACACGCCTTCTCTTGTATGAACGGGCCCTCTGTTTATCAGCTCACTGCCCTAAACCAGATGCACGCCACTATCTTATGTGTCGCTCACGCTCTGGCTCCCTGCCATCGAGCAGGGCCCCTCTTCATATCACCGTCGCACCCGTCACCGTGTGTCTCCTTCTTCGTGGAGCTACTCGACGCAGGCTCCCTGGCACACTATAGCTTCCAGCCGATTAACGATTGTCACAGCCCCAAACAACACTGGCTCTAGTTTGCCCCTGCACGGCAGTCGATGTGATGTATGCCTTATATTGGTTAGCATCCATTCCAGTTATAGCAGCCCACCACCCATTGCCAGCAGGCCCTGCGTTGGACCGGCCCAATCGCAGGTCACGCGCACTCTTCACGGGCCTCCCGCGTTCGGCACTATTCACAAGCCTGATGCACATATAGCGCCTCAAGAGCTGCCCAGGTCATGTTATAGAAGAACTTATCCATGTGTGCCATAATGTGACTATTCACGACCCCTAGCCTCTAACGGGCACATCGATGTGTTCCACCGAACGTAAGGACACGCACACGAGTCGACGGAACCTTTCGTTTCAGGCGCCCGAGAGAGACGGTGAGAATCATCCACCATTTCATCTGACTCCTGCGCTACACATTGACGCGAGCGGCGTTGTTGGGACCTAGTAATTTTTGATTGGTTCGTTCCGAGCATGCGCATGCAAGGTATCCTGGACTGTTCTTTCGCCCGCCCGGGTTCAGCCCCTATATGGGGCGGGAAGAAAGGTCAGGGACTGGACTAAGAACAATAAAACACGCTTTTTCTATGTTTTATACTCTGATAAAACATAGGGTTTTGACCAATCAGAGCGTGCGCAGGGACCTATCTATATTATAACGCTTTTTAAAAGAATTCTACTAGTACACTACAGTGGTACCTCGATTTAACGAACCTCTATTTAACGAAGTCCTCGATATAACGAACAATACTTTACGTCCCGGCCAAAGTTACAGTAAAATGTATGGAAAAGAACCTCGATATAACGAACCTCGATATAACGAATTCCTCGATATAACGAACATGATCCGGAAGCCCAAACGTAAAATATACCTCGATATAACGAATTACAATGTCAAAACGGGACAGAAGATAAACGCTGAACAGATCAACAGTCAGCAAATCCTTTAATCCATATGGTAGAGAGACAGCAACCTTTCAGTCAACGGCTTATTATGTGTCATAGACATTGGCACGTAGTGTTTCCACAGAAGTCACCTGTGTTACAAATCAATCATTAACTATGACCTCGATATAACGAACATTTTGGTCGTTTCCCCTCAAATTCGTTATATCGAGGTTTTCGATATAACGAACCCTCCATTTAACGAACAAATTTGGCCGGTCCCCAGCGACTTCGTTAAATCGAGGTTCCACTGTAATGCAAATGCTGCAGTCTGATTGGCTGAGCTACTCGTATACTATCAGCCATTAGAGTACAGTGGCTGCCGGTCGTCCACGAAATGCGACGTTTTTATAGTTTTTCCGAAGTTTTGGAAGGAATTTTAGATGTAAACGGGTAATTAAATTTCTGAGAAGACTAAAAGAAGCACATTTGCAGTTTCTTGACTTTCAAAGCTTGAAAATACTGAGAAAGCGGGTACGCGGGTAAACAAATGCAAATTTGCCAAGGACAGTTCCATACGTGCAACTTTGTAAAGTTCGTTAAATAAAGTTCAATAATGCGTTGGAAAATCATTGGAAACCGTTATTTGCGTTAATTTCAGTTAGAATTCTATTAAAACAATTAGATTATTCGCTCTCGATTTCTATGAGACGATAGTTGATTCGGCCTTCGGCCTCATCAACTATCGCCTCATAGAAATCTCGAGCTCGTAATCTAATTGTTAAATAGTGATTGCTTTACATAGCTTTCAGTGTTTTGTTTTTTTTGTTTATTTTAGATACCTTACAGAGTAGTCATGCCATGGTACTGTTACCGCTGGCTTGTGAGCCACTGGAATATTTACGAGGAAGGTTCACTAATGAGGAGAAACAGCAAGACAAGGTAGGCTACATATGCCTTAAAGAAAATCTCCACTCTTAAAGCAAACGGACGTTTAATTGTAGGAAATACTGTCTTATTTCATATTTCGGTTGAAAGCCCAGCGATGAGGTATCAGTGTCAGGCAAAACAGCTAGGTTTGGCCATCATCTATATTTGCTTTTAAATTTCCCGAGCGCCGCCATCTTGGATTTCATGACGTCATATTGTTGATCAATTGTTTCACACAAGATGCTCTGCTTCCTAACAGTAGCGGAAACCACATGACGTCACAAAGTCCAATATCGCGGTGCACGGGAAGTTAAAAAGCGAAAATAGGCGATAACTTTAACTCAATTTTTGTTGCTCTTGAATGTTATTTTCACCTTGTCCAGTAAAATGTGAGGTTTAGTAATTACTTCAAACAGTTCAAAGCCAACTTGTTGTAAGAGTGGAGGTTCTCTTTGATGTATTTCGAACTTTATCTTCTATTCTTATGTAAATAGATTACGATTTTGTAAAATCCTGTGGAGTAGTGCTTTTTGCGTGACAAAGTAAGGGGTTTGTTTATTGCTGCAAGAAATTTATGGTAGGTGATATAAGTAGTTTATTACAATACGTGTAAAAGTGATATTTTGGTGAGTAGTTATTGTATTTAGAGAAAGTTTATCATAATTAATGTTTTGTTATGTTGATATTTTATTACAAGTAATGTATTGTAAATAGTTTACTGTTATTAACGTATTGTGAGTGACTTTATGACAAGTAATGGCCGTTAGTAAAACAAACAAATGACAGACATCAACTGTATCTTTTCAAATCAAAATTAAGAGTAAGAGTTAGCAGAAAAATTGAAGAATTTCCCTGCCACGATGATGATAACTTTGCAGTATTTTGAAGCTTAAACGTTATCTGCTAATAAAAGGGAAAATATTATAGTTTGAATTAAAAAAGTCGTACAGTTGTTAAAACCACGTTACTAAGCTGAGGCCTAGGATCACAAAGAACATTTATAACCAAAAATCTAAAAGAGAAACTCGAGTTGAAATCGACACGAAAGGAAAACATAAATCTCACAACATTCGGTCCCTGTAACAGCGTCAAAAAATCGCTAGATGTCGTCACGATACACGTTCTGACAGATAAACAACAGATACAGCTCAATGCACTAGTAACACAAACTATCTGTCGCAATTGGCCGCGTCCAATAACCGTCTGAGTTACAGGGATTGCATCTTGCCGACCCGCTGAATTCAAAGAATGATCTAAACGTCGATATTCTCATCGGCAACGACAACTTCGCAAAATTAATCACAGGAAACATGAAAAAATCTGAGGATGACTGTTTGATCGCCACAGAAAGCAAAATGGGATGGCTAATATCCGGCCCTATCTCGAAAGAATTTGAAAGCGATCATACAAACGCTATGCTATCGCTCGAAATACACCAAGACGAAGGAGAAAAACTAGACGAGATTTTAACTAAGTTCTGGGAGATAAGCTCGGTTCCCAAACCCAGTAAAGATAACGGTAACGCCGTCCACGCAAAGTTTCACAAATCTATACAATTTAACAAGGACTCTGGCAGGTATACAGTAAAGCTCCCATGGCGGGACACTGCACAGGATCTACCGTCCAACTTTGCACTCGCAAAGAAGAGATTAGTTAACCTTCAATGCAGTCTAAACAAACGAGATCCAGAACTAATCAGCAAATACGACGAGCAACTGCAAAGCCAAGTAAAACAAGGATTTATCGAAGTCGTCAACGACCCATCAATACACTCAGGGAAATTGCACTATATACCACATTTCCCCGTATTCAAGGCAGGTAGCTCGACCACAAAAATGCGTATAGTCTACGACGCGTCCGCGAAGAAGTCAACCACAGCATTAAGTCTCAATGATTGCTTACACACAGGCCCTAATCTAATGCAGGAACTACCTAAAATACTGTTGACTTTCCGAATTAACCAGATAGCTTTCACCGCAGACATAGAAAAAGCTTTCTTGCAAATTGAACTAAACGAAGAAGACAGAGATGCTACAAGGTTTCTGTGGCTCAAAGATCCAGCCCTACCAGTTAACCATCCAGACAATATAATAACGTACAGGTTCCGCGTGGTATTATTCGGTGCAGCACCATCACCATTCCTTTTAAATGCAACCATCCAATACCACCTAAACAGAAAGAACGACTGGATATCTCACGACCTCAAAACCTCCATTTATATGGATAACGTATTATCGGGAACGAGTACCCCTCAACAGGCGATAGAGTACTACACATCGTCGAGACAATACTTCAAAGAGGCTGGTATGAATCTAAGACAATGGACCAGCAATGACGACACCATAAACAAGATGGCATCTCAAGACGGAGCGTGTGCAGAAGCCGTTACCAAGGTCTTAGGGCTAGTCTGGAATTCTAATACCGACACATTATCACTACCGCTGCCGGATAAGCTAATTCAAGAAATCCACGCGCTGCAATCCATAACCAAACGTTCCGTATTAAGTCTATCTTCTAAACTGTTTGATCCACTCGGTTTATTTCTTGTTCAATTAGTTATTTAGTTAATGTTACAGTTCAAATAAATCTTGTTGTTGTTGAACCAGTTTCAGCTAAAGGTAAAATAATGATGCAAGAACTATGGAAGATGAAAATGCCATGGGATACGGAACTCCCACAAAACTACAGAGAAAAATGGTTGAAATGGCTAACTGAAATCACAGAGCTCACTTCCCTACCAATTCCTAGAAAATACCTCACTAACGGTAACGAAAAGGCACAACTCCACATCTTCTGCGACAGCAGTCAGCTAGCGTACGGAGCGGTAGCTTACCTCAAAGAAACAACAACCAATACCTGCAGCTTTGTCATGTCAAAAAGCAAGGTAGCCCCTCTCAAACAACACACTCTGCCAAGACTAGAATTGCTTGCTGCCTTGCTGGGAGCTGAGCTATGGGAATTTCTATCACAGACCTTACAACCCAAGCTGATAATAACAGAATACTACATGTGGAGTGATTCTCAAATCGTATTAGCATGGATAAAATCCTCCAAACCCCTTCAACAACAATTTATTCAGACTCGAGTCGCGAAGATTAAAGACAAGACCAGTAGCTCCCATTGGGAATATTGCCCTACAGCTTCTAATCCAGCGGACCTATTGACCAGAGGAATGGACAGTCGAACATTTCTCTCTAAAACGACAAGTTGGTTAAGGGTCCTTCATGGTTACCCAAAGAAAAAACGGAGTGGCCAGAGTTACAACACACAAAGATACAAGAACAACAACAAGAAGAAACCGACAGTGCGCAAACAATTTCCTATCTCGCAACAACAGCCAAGAGTTCAAGATCTCCTAAATGTAATCGACATTGCTAAATATGGTACACTAACAAAAGCAATACGAGTTACAGCTACTGTCATGAAGTTCATCAGCCGACTAAGAAAGTGACCTGAACGCGAAACTCAGATTACACAATCTCAGACATGAAAGAAGCCCTAGCTGCATTGATACGAGCTGTTCAACAATCCGCGTATAGTGGGATTATAACCCAACTTCAGACAAACAGAATGACGAACCTTCCACCTTTAGTCGGTCAGCTTGGTCTCTACATAGATGAACAAAAATTGTCGACTGAAAAACGCGCCACTACAAGACAATTACAAATACCCGATTCTCATACCGAAAGACACATACTTTGCTGAACTCATCATAAGAGCAACCCACTTGATGCTCATGCATGCTGGAGTCCGTGAAACACTTACCCAGTTACGGCAAACCTATTGGATCCTAATAGGACGACAGCTGGTGAAACGAATCTTACATCAATGGGTCACATGCAAGAACGCAGAGGGAAGACCTTTTCGATCGGTCAACTTTCCACCGCTACCACAGCCAAGGGTCACCAGATCCCAACCACTTCAAGTGACAGGAGTTGATTATGCAGCCCCCTTGTATGTCCGCAACAATAAAACAGAAACCTCTAAATGTTATGTTTGTCTATTCACATGTGCAGCCATTCGAGCTGTACATCTGGAACTCGTAGAAGACAATACAGCAAACGCATTTCTTAAAGCATTCACAAGATTTATAAGTAGAAGAGGAGTACCAGAGTGTATCATCTCCGACAACGCCCAAACCTTCCAAGCAAGTTCAAAAGTACTACAACCTCTAAAAACTCAAATACTTAAGGAAGCAGAGTGTCAGAAATTCCTTGCAAGACACGGTATAAAATGGCAATTTATCACGGAAAGAGCGCCGTGGTGGGGAGGGTTTTATGAAAGAATGATTGGATTGATGAAGAGAAGACTAAAGAAAACGATCGGAAGAGCCTCCCTAAACGCAGTAGAGCTTGCGACAATGCTTACTGAAATCGAAGCAACACTGAACAGCCGACCTCTTACATACAGCTATGGTGATATCGATGATGGTCCACCCCTGACACCATCACACTTTTTATGTGGTCACAGATTGTTGGCACTTCCTTGCCCAGAATCAACAGAGGAAGATCCTGAATACTTGCCAAATGACTTGACGCCAAATGAATTTACAAAGAAATTCAGATATCACCAACAGCTTATGCAGATGTTCTGGAGGCAGTGGAGAAACGAATACCTTACTAGCCTTCGTGAACATCATTGGACGAGGAGAGCGAGTTATAACCAAAAAATCTAAGTTGGAGACGTGGTTTTGATACATGATGACACATCACGCAATCAGTGGAGACTTGGTTCCATCATAAAAATACATCGTGCAAAAGATGATCTGATAAGAGCAGTGTCATTGCGTGTGAGCAATGGCAGAGAATTGTCAAGACCAATTGAAAAGTTATATCCACTAGAGATATATTCACATGAAAAGGAAGAGTTGACTAAGCAGACATCACTCAACAAAGAGCATGAAATTTGTCTCGATAATGAAACCCGTCCTAAGCGAGCAGCAGCGCAAGTTGCAGCTCAGAAAATCAAGAAACTGTCCTATTAATGTTTCCTAAAAACCGTATCTATTTTCTTCTAAAATATCTATGACAGTTATCTCATCTCGGCCGCCCGGGAGGGTGTTAAAAATATAATGTGCTTTTTAATTAGTATGCGTCGTAGAGCACTAATTGTGTAAGGAATCAATCTTCCTCAGCTGCAGTAAAACAAACTTGAACCCGTCAATCAAGTAGTCAGTCTGATTTCTTTCCCAAAGAGATGAGCTGAAAATGGCTTTACGGGCCCGAAAACTTTTCGGGGCTTTCGAGAAACGGGCCCCTGGACTCTTCTTTCGCCCGCCCGGGTTCAGCCCCCATAGGGGGCGGGAAGAAAAAAGAGTTCAGGGACTGGACTATATTGTTCTGCGCGCGTAAAATCTATATCATAAAGCAAATGAAGAAGCCTAAGCCGTGTATTACACTGTTATAAAACACTTCAGACATTTGAAAACACTCGCCTACGGTTCATGTTTCCTACATTTCTCTCGTGTTCTCAAATGCCCGTTGTGTTTTATCACAGTGTAATGCACGTCTTAGGCTACTTTATCTGTTAAGTCACATCCGTTTACTAAAAGTAAAGCGGATGAGAAATTGAGAAGTTTAGAAGTCGCATTAAAACGAATTTACGTCTTACCAGAAAGATGTTCCGTTCGGGCATGCTGAAGTAAGACAGAGATGCAAGAGAACATGGCCACACGGATATGAACGAACAGTTGTGCGGCGTTCTTGTGGGCTGTTTCCATGACATCCACCAGGCACTGGAAGACCGTATTCACGTCTTGAAGGCAACTGCAAAGTAATAAACACTGTTATAATCAGCAAGGAAGATATATGTGATGGATAGGTAACGGCATGGGTAATGATCAGAGGGTTCAAAATTGAGGAGGAACACCTCACAGCATCACCCTACTGAGATGAAGTGTTGTATCATCATTCAAATGTGGCAGTGTTCATAACGTACCTCTTCCATCTCTCGAGTAACATCAAGAACACACTGCACAGTTCACCAGAGGCATTAATACTGTCTACTGACGCACTTCTTGAGACCTGCAAGGAAGTGATGAGCCAACGTAAGAAAAAGCGCTGATGTAACTAATATGCCTCCACGGAGGAAGCGTGGCCAAGTGGTCAGCGAGTCGCAAACGTCAGCCAGCGGTCCCGGGTTTGAGTTCTTTGGTAAAAACAAAACCGTTAGAGCAGTCTACGTCGTATCTATGTCACTGTTTTCATACATAATCTTCACTAAATCACGGTCTAATATTCAGTACAAAAAAACATTCTCAAATATTGTTTTAAAAATTATAAATATACCATAAGACGTTTAATGAACTTTTGATATCTTTTTGACAATGTTCGGATGTGTTCCATCCGTTTGGGCACATAATCAAAATTCATGATATTTGAGGACGAAGGTAAAATGGATAATCGTTGTTAAAAACGAGTAATGAGTCAATACCTGAGACTTCAATCCTTGTAGAATATCGTCCAATATTAGCCGTCTCCGTGCAGTTTCATTTAGACCAAATATCTCAGTCTGTAATAAATAGTGAGCATGTTAGTTAGGTACAGTCCAACTATTCAGACCATCTGTGAAACATAAACGGCAAATGGTTATTACTAAGAAAAACAAACATATTGTTAGACCACTTTAGTATAATACCACACAAGTGAATAGTACTTTTCGCGCACGCTGATTGGCTAGCTCGGAGTTGATTAGCCAAGTACTATTCACCTCCGAGCAGCCGTAGAAAAACAAAATGGCTTTTGTCAGTATATTGTCACAAATAAAGTTACTCTTTGGTCCACTAGTTATCATGTTCAGCTTGTGTGGTATATACTAAAACAATTATTCACCTCCACTTCGGTGAATAATTGTTAAATAAACAATAGAATACACTGGAGCATACATTGCAGTAATTCAGAAAACGTAATAATCAAGGGCTAGCAAAAAAGGAATGAATGTAGTGGTTAAGTTTTAGACTGATGGGAACTTTTTTTGAGGCTCCTAACACAAGTATCAGCCTTGATTTTTAACTATTATTTAACTATTATTTTTCAAGTAGAAGTGGTGGGACGATTTTACTCCTTCCTTCATTTCGCGTTAGACATTTGGAAAGCCGGGGGGGACTCCCATAAGAAAAAGGATGCTTGTCGGAAAATTTGAACTTAACTCCTGAAGGAGACTAGTGTGGACGTTCCTTGAGCTTCATTAGACCCGTAAAAGATACCACTTAAAACGGAAAAGGTTCGGTTGCTAGCTACTGTTCAAGAAAGGATCCTGCGCGCAACTGTAGACCCGTGAAAGATCAGCAGAAATTAAGCCTGAAAACAGAAATTAAACGGGAGCGTTTCTTTTACTATTATTATTTCTTCGAGTACACCCTGAAGGATTATTTGCCAGCTAAAAATGGTGACGTTTTGTTATCAACACCCTGAGTGAGACTAGAATCCTTGATTTGCACCCAAGACAACCAGCATCATCGACCTTTTCATATAGGAGCCCCCCCCCCCCCCCCCCCGGTTTCAAACATCCGCCGCCAAAGGCCGTTTTAAAGTCGCTTGCAGCCTGTTAAGTTAGTTATTTTCGAGAGGTACAAGGTATA
>JAHPZR010001940.1:15000-42500 GCA_019787425.1 Platygyra sinensis
GATGTTGGTATAACAGTTGCTAAATTTAACCTTGAAGATAAAATAAAGGACGAGAGTATACACCAAATAAAGTTTACAGAAACAGTTTACACTTCTAATCATCGATCGACCTACAAATCCGAGGAGACAAAAGGGAAATGTATCCCCTCTGGGGACCTGATGGGAGACATGTCTACCCACCAGGGATATAACGGGGCATTGTTTCTATAGGCTGAATGCCATGACCACTCTACAATGAGCTACAGTGTAGCAATGATAGATGGTATTGGTAAAATTCAGCCATATAAAGTAATAAGTTAACATATATTTGATAAATTCAATTCTCCTCTGAGAAAATTATGAACTGCTTGTTGGTCGCCGAGGTCTATAATAGTCATTTCTTTCTGCTTCATAAAATGCAATGATCTGTTACGCTACAGCATTAAGCTTTACACATTTGTTATCTCAGAAATAGTTCATAAAAGAGAATGGCTGTGGGAGTCCAGGGCAAAGCTCAAAGGAGCAACCAGAGATGCCAAGATTTTTGTTGGAAGGCCCACGAAAGAGCACAGTCTTTTGTTTTTCGCTCATACACTATGCAGGAATTACGCAACCAAAACGTTTCTAGTGGTTGGTTCCTCAGTCAGAAGTAAAAAGTTATTGTGTTTTGAACGAGATAGAGGCCAAAAGAATTTTCAACAAAAAATAATAACAAAGAACTTTGTCGGGCTTCATAACCAATACCCTCTACCAAATTTACATTTTTCCTTCACATGATTTACATGTAAAATTACTAAAGAATCGCTTTGCCCATTCTGAACAATTAAAATCATTACTTTATTATTATCAAATCTCAAGCCTGACAAAACTATCAGTAATGTTTTATCGATTAACTAGCGAAGTTAAGTCCATCCTTAGTAAATTCATTTGGTAGTTAATATTTTCACCTATAATTACCTCTTTCTTACTGCTGTGAGTGCAGCGTCTCTTCTGTCATGCCACAACGAGTGAAGTAACAAGAATGCTGCAGATACCAGTTGAGGAGGAATATAGTGACCTGACTACAAACAGAACGAGGTGTTAATCAAGTGTGAAATGAGCACGGAATAACAGTGTGGCCCACGTGGACTGATAATATTTTTTTCTTATTTTTCATCTAGTAAGTGACATCAGACCAGTCGAAGAGGAATGGCTTGTCTAAGGACAGGAGAAGGATGTTCAATTGAACACAACTTATTTACACTTATTACCCCAGTCTTCAAAACTGTAGCATATCACTCGGATACCCTCAGTTTTAGCTGGGACATATTCAGTCATGCACGGAACAGGTTTAGACCAATCACGTGCGAGCAAAGATACTTGAAAGACTGTAAAGTTCAATATAACAGACACTTCTGTAAATATTCTTGGTACTCATGTCTAACTACAAAGGAGAAACTGCTTATACTGGTATTTAAATTGATTGAAGGGCATGTATTTGATCTCAGCTGGAATCACCTCCCAATTTTTTGAGGCCAGTTCCTTAAATCTTCAATTTACAGCAATACCCAGCTGGACTAGAAATGCTTCTGCGATATTTATTATCTTGTTCTTTATCTAGACAGTACAACTTTACTCTTACTAAGCATAGAACAACTAGCCTTCCAGCGAAATCCAGGCCAACAAACTTAAAGCTAAACAAGCTGACCACAAAGCCATTGTCCACATTGACTAGATCAGTGCACACTTACCCTATTGTTATTTACCTGTTTTTCGGGATCAATAATATCCAAGACTGCATGAAGACAACTATTCTGCCCTATAATGAATTCCTGAATAGAGCAAGAAATTAAAAGAATCTTTTGAATGATACATTAATTACTAGAAATCAACTATATAATTATCGAGAACTTTTCTTATTTTCCCTCACAAAAGTAAACCCCCCCCCCCTGCCCACCCCTGTGCTCTGGTCACACAACTGCCAATCGCCCACCCACTGCACACTGTGGGTTCACTCTAATGGGTGATCAATAGAAAACTATCATTCAGGCCTACACTAGCCAGTAGCGGATGGAAATGGATGGAAATGGATTACTAACGACATATAACGTTTTTGAAACATATTCCATATTGAGGAACTGAATGTATGGTTTTCGTATTAATATACAAGAAATGGTTACGACCTGTAATGGAACAACATGGATTTTCAATGAAATATAGGGTCCTAGAAAATTAGCAAGCAAGACAGCAAGAGTGTGAAATCGAGTATGACTTTCTTATTGACGTGCATCTGCGTTCTAACATAACATCGGAGAACGTTTTAATAAGTGATAGTCGAAAGGATGAAAATCGGTTGGAAAAATCACTCTCTTACTCTTACTCGTATATTTTTCAATAAAAGTCACTGCTATTCAGTCTATATGCTAGAAATACACACAAAACGGGCTTAGCATAAAAACTCCGCGAACAAGCATTATAGCCTTTTATTTTTTTCTTGTGAATATTGATCGATATTCTGACTTCTAACAAGAAAAAAAGGAGTTCTCAGTTGTATAACGACTTCAATAGCTGAAAAAAAAAACAAGAAAATACAAATCTGACACAACTTTAGAGGATTTGAAAGAATGGTTTCAAATTCTATTTGGGTCCGATTCTTTTGGGTTCAACAATTTAATAGGGTGAGTTAAATTGAATGCAACTCCTTGAAAAAAATCTGTTTTTTGTTCTGCTAAATTTCTCGAGGAGTGACTAGCATAAATGATCCATACAAGTTATTTACCTTATCATCTTTAGAAGACAGATCAAGGAACAGCTCAATTAATCCTGGCTGAGTTTCCACGGCTGTTGCTATAAACTCCAGTATTACTACTTTAAGTTTGACATCCTAGAAATAAATTGAACAGTGCATAAAAAGATTCTGTACAACACATTCCTGTATGAGTGATATAAATACCACGTCATGACTGTTTTGACCTTGTTGGATATAGTTAACTTTCAAAGACCCAATGCTGCATTATACTCTCTTTGTAACAACTGCAGGACACTTACTAGCTCTAAGAACTTGAGCGTCAAGGCAACTGGATAATATGCTGTAATTCACAACAACCGTATGGTAATAACTAGGTAATAGGCCACGTTCGATATATCAATATTCTAACATGGCTCCGAGGCTTCCAAGTCAAACTTCCATATTTGGTGTTGCTTTCTTTGTATCCAAGTCTCTTTTGGGAATTAAGAGAGAAAAGAAACTTGAAAAATGTGCAATTTTGACCCGAAAGCCTCGGAGCCATGCTTGAATATTGATGTATCGAACGTGGCCTATTATTTCTTGGTTCCAGAGAAGTGCTATGTAGTTGTACACTGCACTCTTGTTATGCCAGGGAGCATCTCCTTTATTCTTAACATAAGTCGCCATTGAAGAACATTTACTATTTACTATTACGAGGACAACACTATTAATTAGCACCTCTGTAAGGGTCCTGAGTCTCGAAACAAAAGCATCTCTCAACGGAACAGCTTCCACGCTAAAACTGGCATGCATGGACATTGGAGCTACCTGGAAGAAACATCAATTACAATTATCATTAAAATTAATAAAGGCACCATGAAATAAGCAGCTAAGAAACTACTTCGTTTGGGCATGCAACGTACCGTATGACAGTTCCCTAAAATGTATCCCCTCTGGGGACCGGATGGGAAGTTTATCTTCCCACCAGGGATATAACGGGGAATTGTTTCTGTAGGCTGAATGCCATGACCACTCTACAATGAGCTACAGTGCAGCAATGATAGATGGTATTGGTAAAATTCAGCCACTTCGAGGTGAAACTAGTAAAATCACTTTTAATGAATTTAATTCTACATTGCAAAAATGCAAAAAGACAGTAGGTTGTTGAGTGGGAAAAATTATATTTGACTAACTTTGTTGCTTACATGCAACTAGTTGCCTTAATTTGTGTAGTCGTAGACATACCAAGCACATTCTCTTCAGCAAGAGTGTTGCCAATGTCGGCAGCTGACTGTCCAGTCTGTGATAGATGTACGAAGCTATCACAGTCACCAGCTGACAATTACCTACAGAACAAATAATGAATACTTAACTAACAGATTGATGACGTGCCATAGCATTGTTCTTCTACTAACTACTGTACATTCTATGCCGAAAATAATGTATCCCCTCTGGGGACCTGACAGGAGATGTATCTACCCACCAGGGATATAACAGGGAATTGTTTCTATAGGCTGAAGCCCATGACCACTCTGCAATAAGCTGCATGTACAATGCACAAATGATAGGTGGTTGTAAAAACAATTCAGCCAAATGGAGCTGTCACTACGTAGTTACCTAATTAGTGAATTCTTCAAAATTCTAATACTCAATCGACTAAAGATGACGATTACACAAAGAATAACAAGAACATTCATAATATTATAGTTTAAATGGAGAGAAATGGACAGATGCAATGCAGTACAGTAGCACTGGTATTGAGATTTTAGGAATCTCTGTGAGAATACAAGCCTTACCCCAGCTTGTGGAAAAGCTGGCTCCTTTATCTCGCAGTTGATGAAAAACTTGTGATGTTAATGCTTCTTCCAAAGGAGAAATATCATCATCCTAAAGACAAAAAAATGCACCATGCAATAGCAAGCAAAATAAGCTGCACACAACAAAGCTTGCTACTTCAAAGTAAAGTACACCAAGCAATAGCCACTTCAAATGTGTTTCAGGACATCTTTTGACACTTTTTTGTGTGTTCTGTTTTTTGGCCAATCATAATCTCATATTTAAAGACAATTGACATCGCTGCAGCTACGAACAGATACAGACTGAGGAAACAATATAATTCCCAGGATTCCAACGCACGACCACTGTGATATACCGTTGCAACCGGGAGCTAGCAATGATGCGAGTTCGTATTGTGTCCATAGATGGTGAAGACATGCTATTGCACAAATGAAAAATTATATCGTGGCTAATGTATGTACCTAACTTGGGCAGTCTGAAAATAAATAAAGGCTCAAACAGAATTATTCGCGCAAATGTTTAGGGTAGAGCCTTAAATTAAGGAAGGAAGTTAACTGACTGCAAGCGCATCTTTTCATGTCAGTCCTAACTGGATATTGACGATTTCCAAACAAATTGAGTTGAGCTATGAAATTAAACTTGTCTAATATTAACTACTTCTGCTGCTACTGCAATGTATATACCAACCCGATGAAGCAAAATGTATGCACATTTCTAATTTGCAAGCAGTCCTTCTGAACTACTGTACAGCTCTTTAACATAAATATATCCCTTCTGGGGACCTGATGGGAGGCATGTCTACCCACCAGGGATATGACAGGGATTTGTTTTCTATAGGCTGAAAGCCATGACCACTCTACAATGAGCTACAGTGCAGCAATGATAGATGGTTTTGGTAAAGTTCAGCCACACGAAGTAAGTAGTCAAAAAATTTTCACAAATTTTGTTCTCGTGTGCAGACATTTAATATCCAGCTGCCCAGCTGCAACTTTAAGAAAGTCAGAAATGGAAAAAGCATGTTAAAAATATCAAAATGGCCAAGGGCCCTCGTCATTAAAGAACAAGATTTTATGACCGTTTGAATTTTTAAAAAACTATGAAGAGTTTTGCGGGGAAAGTTGCTCCAGGCCAACACCTTGCTCTCTAGCAACATTTTCTATACATGTCCTCTACATGTACATTTGCCAAAAAATTCCAACTGATATATAAACTTTTTCTTTAATGCCAGGGGCCTCACATTTTCGATATGCCCTTCCATTTCAGCATTCTTTGAGTTATGGCTCATAATAATAGATATAATGTTTTTAGAAAAATTCTAGTCCTGTGACCCTAGCTACAAAGGGCCTATTAAGGTTTTTCTCTGGACTGGAAATCCTTGTAAACCACTGCAGTTTATATAATAAAGTAGTACTGTTTCATATACTGTTCATATTTACCTTTCCTTTCCTTGCCAGCAGCCTGTTTAGTACAGAAAACGCCAGTTTGATGAGTTCCACAAGGGCCAAGGCATATCCTCCGGTAGCACTGCTGAAGAATGAATTATAGTACAGCTTTAGATACTGCTGTATGTATCCTCACTGTATCGTGCAATATAACAAGGTCGAACAAATGAATGTTCTCCTGGGTTACTCTGGAATTATGTGAAGCCAAATTAAAGGGCAAAAAAAACCTTCACAGGGCTTGAAAAACCCCTGTCTGCTCATCCAGGACAGGTACATTTTCCTCTCAGGCGAGTTAACCTTCTCTCTTCACTTGCCCCACAGGCAAGAACCCAGGCAAGGCAACCACCAACTAACTTGTTGATAACGATTTGAACAGAGCAAATTTTTGGCGCATGGAAAGTGTTTCGATGGATCTTGACAAAAATTACAAATTATAGCGTTGTTTTGTTAATTGGGTGGCGTGTGTTCACAGTTCAGAAATGGTTAGCTAGCATGTGATCAAAATATGCCATGATCAAAGTTCTTTCCGCGACTAAAAGTTACTGTGAACAGCACAAAAATGCTGTGTTTATTTCTTAAAATCTCAGCAGTTTTTCCCGAGTTCGAGTTTTTTCCCGTGCATGTACCAGTTTTACCGTGAAAAAACAAACTCTACATATTTGTATCACTGACAGCTGTAGAAGCTGCATGAGAAAATACCTGCTTCCCTTCAAAGTGGTTTTGTTGGAGTTAAACAAGATGCACTTTAACAATCAAGGAGTCACACACAACCGAGTTCCACGGATTGAAAACATTGATTCAACAATATTTTAAGATACTCAGTGCAAAATTCGGCAAACATCAAATGAAACTGATCAAAACTAGAAGATTACGACCAAGTCAGACAGGTTGCTGCATTCGAAGATGCCAGTCAGAGAATAATTTCCATTTGCGAGTTCATGACTTATTAATGAGTTTGAAGACTTGGCAAGTGGGAAGTGCCCCAGGTAAGCAATATTTGACAGTTTCCAGTAATTGGCCATACGGCAAGCTGGAATTCAAACATTTTTTGAGCCCTGCATCATACCTTCCCAAAGACACCAATTTATCAACAGTATCTACTCCTGTGCCAAGGATGTTAAGTAAAGATTGTCCAGCTTCGGAATACAACAAGTCAAGAACTAAGGTGTCTTGTAACACAACTGGAGTCCTACAAGACAAAAAACATGATAACAAACTCCCACAAGCAAACTGAAAAAAAGTGACTGGCAGAACAATAAAAGAAGTCTAGAGAACTGTCAGCTATCGATAGTTCAAAATCTGGATATTCTACCTTCTGTTTTAGCAAGTAAAATACAACTTGGTGATTGGCGGTTTTGGTAAGACTCAGGGAAAACAAATACAAAAGTGCTATTGAAGATTAATACTGTAATAATTATTAATTAATTAATAATTATTAATTATACTGAGGATCCAGAAGTATGTTGGATCATGGTGCAAGCCTCTGAATCACTGGCAAAGAAAATGGCAGATATCCCAATACAGCTCATGCCTGCAGTCAACTGAAGATGAGCAAGAGAACTGACAACAAACAAACCTTGACAAATCTGAGACATCCAGCTCCATTGTTTCACTAGCTCCGTCAATTTTCTTTGGTTTAAAGTGAAGGCCCAGAACAACATTGAACAACTGAAGGCATTTTTTCCCTTGAAAATAAACAAGGCTTTAGCGAAGCCATAAGCAAAATCTCAGCCTTAGTTCTCAAGTATTTCATTTAAGGTTACCGTAAACCTTTTACAGGTGTCTTGCATCAAATAATGTAGTGCATCCACTTCAAACTGCAGATACTGTACCAGGCCTTTACATCATATTAAAGCTTAAAGAGCTGGCTATCAAACTAAACCAAGAATTTTGAAATTAAATGAGCTGCCCAATTTTTCATTGCCTCTAAACATAAGTGTCCAAATCACTTTTTGAAACTTAGCTACAAGTCATTTGCGAGAGGCCCAGGAGTTATTTCAAAATTGTTCATCCTTACCCCAAATGTATCCCCTCTGGGGACCTAATGGGAGGTTCATCTACATTCTTCCCACTAGGGATAAATATAACAAGGATTTTTTTTTCTTTGGGTTGAGAGATGATAGCAATAACCACTCTTGTATATTGAATATGCCACAGTGCAGTGATGAAAGGTGGTATTGGTAACTTTGAGCCACATAAATGATGATGTCATTGTGGTTACAGTGTACATAATTTTTTTGGTCAAATGATGCATGAAGTTCTACCATGTTTTTCTTTGGGAATTTGCTACTTTGACAAGTTTGACAAAATCGCTCATTAACAAGGATACAGAGCTCCACCTGAAAATAGGGTTAATAATTGCCCCCGCAGGGGTTTTGGCCCCAGAGGGCCAAAAACCCGAGGAGGCACGTTAGGACTCCCCGCGTAATAGAGAGAGAAGAAGAGAGAATGTAGGTATTTCCGGTATATAGCCGCAAAAAATCTCGATTTGATCGCTTGCACGCCCGCAAGGGATCGACGTTTTTCCCGCAAACGCTCATGGGAGGCCAGCAAAGGGACACGGGCGCGAGGACTTGCGGGATCGGCGTCTTTGCCACGAGCTTTGTCCTTGGTTTAGATCTCGAGTTCAAGCGTCCCTGAAAAGCGTTTGTATTTGCCGGCCTCCATTACTATTTCAGCTCGATTAAATTAGCTCGCTTCGAAATGGCCGAGATTATGATCTAAAACAAATTGAAAACGCTTTCAGAGATCCTGAAGATGGATTTTGGGGGAAAAACAGCTCAGAGAGTCCTGAAGTATACTAGATCGAAATTCGAGGCCAGTGTGGTTCATTTGCGACTAAATAGCTAAATCAGTATAGTACCTTCCGATCGTCAGAATTACCCAAGGATAACAATAAGGTGACAGGCCTGCGCGACTCCCATTCACGTGTAGTAGCCGCTTGGGAAGTTTTGCCCCTTTTGTATGGTACGATCGGAGGATCTTTGAATATTTCGCTAAGCACTAATCCTGTGTTTTCAGGGAGACATTTCGTCAGAGTAAAGCCGTTAGAGGTCATATTTCTGTGTGGCTTCCGCTGTTATCCGCTTGTAATTTGCAGAGTTTGACACCTCTGTTTTTTTTGCCAGTTTTTTTCTCTTGATATTGCAAGATATGTTTTAGGTTCTCTCAAATGTTAGCTCTGGAGGAATAAAGTTTGAAATATTCCTTTGGCATCTCGTTTATTTGGATGGCTTATTTTCACTGAGTAATCTTACGGCAGGGATCCAGATGTAAATGTTTTGCGGCGTTTTCATTGAGGACAAAAAGCTTGACTCTAATTTGCATATATGGCGACTGTAACGCGATACTTTTGTTTACATTTCACCTCTGTTGTGCTTTCGAGATACGTTTGCTCGTACACTCTTTTCTTTTCTAAGGATGTTATTTTTCCGGCCCAGACTGAATATTCTTATTTTTCTGCCGATTTTAGGCTGAAAATATTCTTGTATTATTCTTACATTATAGCTTATGGCATTTTCGTTTTATTTAGAATTTATTAGGCTATCAAGTACAAGTGTTTGGTTTCTGGATCTGGATCGCGTTCAGCACATTGTGCATGTGCTCTGGACACCACTTTTCGTAGCGAGGCCAAGATGTCACATCAAAATATATTCTTATATAAAAAAGAGTTCATATCAAGACAATTGTTTTTTTTTAGTATCCGACTAGAACAATAACGTTCAATATTTTTGTTTCAATGAGCAGAAATAAAAGAAAGCGGGGGCAGCTTTAGTGATAACTATTACTAGTTGATAAAAAGAACTTAATCAAATAATTAAATGAAAGTAAATTACAAATAATAATACCCGAATGCTACTAAAAGCAGTCTGGTACACAATAATCATACCAATTTCCTCTCTGTCCTTGAGCCCTGTGAATCTCCACTTGTGGAAACCTGTGAACACTTCTCTCATCACAAACACAAGGCAACCAGCAAGATCAAGAAAGCTGATCGGCTGGTCATCAGCATCTTCAGCAGCACTGATTCCATGGATCAGCCTTAGCAGTAAATTCAGTGTCTCCATAGTAACAGGGTAATACCCAACTGGTCTCTCTTTGGTGCTCAAAATTGCTCCAAAGTTTCCAGGTGCTGTGCTGAGAAACCTGAGTAAGATACCCATAATTAACAATGTTACTGTGATTAGCTGGTCGTGAGGAAAACCTTCAGCTTTGGCAAATAATTGACCTGCAAGACACTGACAAAGTTTAATTGAAGGCTTCGGTGGAAAAAGGGCGTTAGGTTTTTTACTCAAAAATGAAATTTATCAAAAACGCTCCAAATTTCGCATGCAGTTTTGTTTAGGTGCGTTAGACAATGTTCTGCATGTTTTTTTCTGAGTTTCTTCGTTTTCGAGATATTACGTATGCAAAAAACCCTGTATTTGTTCTCACGTCAGCACGTGACCGCAAAGACGGTAATTTCACTTAAAATCCAGCAAAATATTGATCTTTTGCAACGTGTAACCTCAAAAAGTGTTGATGTCAGGTTAAAACCGTTAAAACTTTTATTTCACGTTAACGTGCGACCGCAAAGACGTTCGGTTCACTCAAATTACAGCCAGATGTTAATTTCCCGCAATGCGCAAGCTAGACAATGTTGATATCAGGTCATTTACAGAGACTTAAAATTTTGATTTCACATTATCACGCCACCGCAAGGACTTAAACCCTTAGGGTTTTACTTAGGGTTAGGGTTACCGCTCGAAACTAGGGCTAGCGTTGAAGGGTTACGGAACAAGGTTAGGCTTAGAGTTAACGCTTAGGGCTACGGCTTGAAACTAGGGTTACCGCTTGAAACTAGGGTTACGGAACAAGATTAGGCTTAGAGTTAACGCTTAGGGCTACCGCTTGAAACTAGGGTTACCGCTTCAAATAGGGTTACCGCTTGAAACTAGGGTTACGGAACAAGGTTAGGCTTAGAGTTAACGCTTAGGGCTACGGCTTGAAACTAGGGTTACCGCTTAAAACTAGGGTTACCGCTTGAAACTAGGGTTACGGAACAAGGTTAGGCTTAGAGTTAACGCTTAGGGCTACCGCTTGAAACTAGGGTTACCGCTTGAAACTAGGGTTACGGAACAGGTTAGGCTTGAGTTAACGCTTAGGGCTACCGCTTGAAACTAGGGTTACGGAACAAGGTTAGGCTTAGAGTTAACGTTTAGTGTTACCGCTTGAAACTAGGGTTAGCGTTGAAGGGTGAGGGTTATTGCCGAGGGTTAGCGCTAGCGCTTCATTGTTAGGGTTAGCGCTTCGGATAACGTTAGAGTTAAGGTCAGGACGCGTTAGGGTTAGTGCAGTGTTAGGCCAAGGAGAACAATCAAGATGTAACCTTAAAAAATGTTGATTTCAGGTTTTTAAAACCGTTAAAATTGTGATTTCACGTTATCACGCGACCGCAAAGACGTTAATTTCACTCAAATTACAGCCAGTTCACTTTACGCGATTTCGCGTTAAGGCATGACGGCAAGGATGTTGATTTCACTTCAAATCCAGCAAGCTGTTCATTTCACCCAGCACGTAAACTCGAAAACGTCGATTTCGGGCCTAAATAGGTTAAAATGTTGATTTCACTTTAAAGCGTCACAGCAACTATCTCTATTTCATTTTAACTGCCTGCAACGTATAAGCTTAAAAATGTAGGGCTGACAGATTAACAGATTAACCCTTCTGTGCAACGTACAGGTCTCTCTCCTTACATCTGCATGGCCCCTGATCCCAGAAGTTTAAAACACTACAAATCATGCCGATTTGAAGTAAAATCAACGCAACCTGGATCACAGATCTATGTTTTGAATCAATCGATCGCTTCTTGTTGGCCATTATTATGTTGGAATAAAAAAGGAAAAAAAACACGCTCTGTAATTAGTTAAATATTATTGTGATTTACGGAGTCTTGTCTTGTCTTGTCTTGTCTTGGCTTGTCTTGCCGAACGTGATCGAAATGCATGCCGGGAAGGTTCTGTTACACCTCGTGCGCGGGTAAACATGGAGGATGATGCAAGAAAAATTTTATAAGTCTAAAAGCAGTTCTCATTTTCCAAACTTTGAAGCTAGCAACGCTTGGCAAATGGGCCACAACTCACGACAGGGTTTTATTCTTGGGCAAGAACTGCTCTTGGACTTTGCTGCCTGGATCGACCTGACTTCGAACGCTGATAACTGACTTGCCGCTGATATCAGTTGCGTTGGAAGTTACAGAACACGTTTTGCTTCTTTAAAACATGCTGGTGACTTACGGGTTATCAAGGCTTTATGATGCCTATCAACCACCAGGCAGGCTACAAGGTACTTAAAAACAATGCTTAAGATATTAGTCGAAAGAGCTGTACTGCATCATGCATCACTTCTCTTTGCTTTGACGCTCGATCGAAATTCACGTGTTGTCTCACGTCACAATAAGCTGTATAAAAAAATATCTCCAGATTCCCGCTGTATACGCATTTTTTTAAAAATAGATATCTTCATTTTTGAAAAAAGAAAAGGAACAGAGCGAAAAAAAAAATTGAGCGACCTCGTGTCGAACCGGTGTCACGGCAAAACAAATTCGAATCTGGCCCGTTCAGCGCCTCATCCGCTTGTGCTAACGAAGCAGTAGTAAGAGCTTAAGGTATTATAGTGAGTTGATCGCTTAGCGAAACAAAAGGTTTCTTTTGTTTTCCATTCAACAAAAGGTCCCCAGAGGATGCCCTTGGAAAAATGTGTTTTTTTGCATACGTAATATCTCAAAAAGGAAGCAAACTTCAAGGAAAAAACATGCAGAACATTGTTTGACACACGGAAACAAAACTGCATGCGAAATTTGGAGCGTTTTCGACAAAGTTCACTTTTCAGTAAAAAACCTAACGCCCTTTTTCCACCGAAGCCTTCAATTATAATATTGTTTTAAAGTGCACCTGACCACCCAATTTTTTTTTTCCCTAAAACAAATCAACTTGTTATTTGAAGGACGAAAATATTTCTGAATTTGGTTGAATCCTTGATTTTTTATGCCTTTAAAAGTCGCGCTTGCAGTGCTGTGCAACCACATTTTAGGGAGACTGGGTCAGCAGTTGCTGATGACGTCTACCCAGGAACCAAACACAACGGCACCTCAGTCTGCTCTCTGTATTTGCTCAAGAAAATGAAAAACAAATTAAATTAATCATTCCAATATATTATGGGACTGAAATGTCCAAGATGTTTCAAAATCATTTCTTTTTCATCAGTTGCACCCAAGCTAAGTTTTGATTGGGAAGACTCTGAAACAAACTTCAATCGAGCACGTTCAGCAACTGTGAATTCTGACAATTTTGTTGTCAGGATCATTCGACGACTTTTGTCTAGATAAAAAGGGAAATAAGTGTTGGTTGGCAGCACACAGTTGCGACCTATTTACATATCAGTATACACTTCTTGATTGATCACACAACTTTGCCGGCTATGCTTTAAATACTGCAGGATTAGAAGGTATACATTGTTGGTAGCATTTATACAAATTGTGCATTGGGTTTAAGCAGAAAATTTTGAAAATAGTGTTTGAAAATCGAGAATTTCACCAAATCCAAAATTTTTTTCACAGAAGTATTTCAATTAAGTAGATTCATTTTAGCAAATGAAAAACAAATTGGGGGTTAGGTGCACTTTAACTTTCAATCACCAAATTTGACAGGAAGCGATCTGCCATTTTCACACAATTAGCATGCTCATGATTATACACATGGCCAGAACATTGCATGTATTTGCAGCAAAACACATTAAGACAGTATTAAGCATGAGCAGACCATTATTTGTAAGCAGTTATTTGCAGGTCATGTGTTGGACTCTCAGCCAATGAAAGGCAAGAAAAAATACATCGTATGATAATAAAAAGTGATTGCCAAGACTGGTAAATGAACATTTCTCTTCTCTTCATGAACATGCACGTGAAAAGTCAAAAAACTGACAAGAAAAATCCTCAAAGCAGTAATAAGAACCCACAACAAATTCAAATCACTACACTGGTACACCGGGACCTATTGAATAAAACTGAATGGAGGATTCAAATATAGGCCAGACCTGCTTCTCCTAAGATCCAGTTTATCTTGTTCATTCCTTATGAAGGTAATATTTTGAACCAGAGTGATCTTTGTTTTTGCTTTGAGAGTCTAAGGGAAGTCTTACTCAATCTTGACAGACTGGTTCCTACAATCCAAAGACCCTTCTACAGTGCTGCAGGAAATTTTTGTGACTCCAGGACAGATTGTCTTGAGAAACTACGCTATCTTTCAAATAAAGCCAGGCCAATATTGGCTATAGTAAGATAACTTACTCCACTTTTGTCTTGTCAGCTTCTGAAATTTTGGCTGAAACACAGCAAGGAAGAAATCCTGTCTGTTGAAGATTCTGCCACACCTGCAAAAAACAGGCAAAAAAAAACACTGCATTCACATCGCAAATGGCTAGTTATGAGGTCCCTACATGCTGCTAACCCATTTCTCTGAATTCAGTAACCTAAAATACTCACTATATCCTCTAGGTGAGTAGATGGGATGGGAATTTTCTAAATAAAAACAATTTTGAATTGAACAGAACAGCTGAATTTTTACCTGGTGTGGATCTTTCAAAGCTACAGTAGCCAAACAAGATAAACAGGTGGCAATCAAATCTTGTAGAGGATTTGGTGATGGGGTGCATCTGAAACAAAATGGTTTAACAAACTGTCAGCAACTACACACAGACACCCTTACAAGTGAAACCCAGATAGTTTGAGCAGTTAATTTCAGACTGAGGGGAGGAATAGGTCCAAGTCTGTGATATCAAATGGCAAATTCTAGGGCAAATTCTAGGGTATTAGTCTCCTGTAATACCCACAGGCCAATAACAGGGCTGCAAAATCAAGGCAAAAAGCCTAAATTACTTATTAACCTCAAACATTTGATCCTTATGGGAAAATCTCAAGCCTAGATTTAGTCAATACACAAGCTCTCAGTTTGAGATTTTCTTGTACATGTAAACGCCTCACTCTCAGCTAATAAGTACATGCGTAGTTATTTTTACCCAAGTTATTTCCACTGCATTTGTTCATAAGCATTTAATTTTTCAGGTTACATACAGGACTGCTAGCTTTGCCATCAGTTAAATTTTATCCTGTTTTAATGAAGTTCGTAATCCAAATCTTCACAAAAGCTGACTTGAAGAACCCTTGGGATTTCTAATATATAACATATGCCATAATGGATACATGACAAAACATGAATATTGCAGAAGCTTTTATTACGAACTGCATTATTGTCACCTTTGAATAATCATGTACAAACGGGCAATGATGGGTTTGAGATGAACGGCCTTGCTCCAGTCATGATGTAGGATTTCCTTGACCAGCTCCACAATGCAAACAATATTTTGATAATCCAGGGCTTAATATAAAAATGAAATTACAATGCATGTTCACAACTGTATGGCACTCTTTACATTTTTTAGTAAGGGTCACTTCCACAACCATACTCTTGACCAGAACTTTATCACTAACAATACCTATACAAGGTTCATACTCATGACTTTCCATGAGTTTTCCAAATTTTGCATGAACTATGTTAAGCAGTTGTTCCTAATTAAGTACTATCAAAACAATTTTATTATTAGTTAACCCTATGACGTACAAAGGGGTTGGATACCACCCCCACCCATAAGGTTTCTTCCAAAGATATAAGAAGACAATTTACTCTACGAAACTTCGAGTACCTGTTCCTTCATTCTCTGCGGAAATTTATGGTCAATTGTGTGTTCATCATTTTTGGCATTGCCATGGCAACCATCACATTTTAACCCATTGACGCCTGTGCCGCCTGTAACCGCCCGTGACGAACCTTGGCCTTTCTTCCACTTCTGACGTCATCATTTTTGACCAAAATTGTCATCATCTATACTCAACTTCTGCAGGAGGAAAATATCTTTCCAATGATGCCTAGATCAGAGTGATCAGCTTAATGGAGCCTGAGATATGCACAAAAATGCTCAAAAAGATGAGTGAAAAACTCAGAGCAAAATTTACTGCCACTACACCTAACTGCTCCACGGAAAAAATTGGCTGCCTCGATGACTCTTTCTCAGAAGTTTTTTAACTGCAAGCAAGCCCAGAAAAAGCTCAATCCCCACAGCCAAAAGAAAAGAAAAGGAGAAGAAGGAAAGGAAAAAAATCAAAATTTTGATTTCTGCACATGCATGGGCCCAAAGTTTGTAAATCGTGATTTTAGTGACAAGAAGGACCAGCTGTTGTGCTACAAATGCATTTTCGACCAGATTAAAGCTAATTTGGCTGAGATCCAGCCTCAAAACCACCAAAATGTCCAAAAAATGCATTTTTTGGCAAAAAGTTCCAGGAGTCAATGGGTTAAATAAGTCTGACCAAAAATCAAATTTTTTCTTCATCAAATTGCAGAAATTCACGAATTTGTTCATTTCATAAGCATTCTGACTTGTTTTTGTGTAAACTTCTGTTATTTCTTGACTTTTTGTAAAAAAAAATAGTGAAATCCAAGATGGCAGGTCAAATGATGTCATATGACGTCACTACCAAGAAAAAATAAATTAATGGTATCATCTTGTAAAGCAAGCTCAGGGCTATCTAATCAGTGAAAATTGATTTTGCTTTGGCTTAAAAAACTTAAAAGAGGGACTGTTCCATCCTCCTCTCCCTTGTACAATATGGGGTTATGAGTTAACTTGTACATTTGTATGTCTGAGTTTTAAGATATTTTCCCACATTATGGTGCATAGAATGCATCCTAATGTAAAACCAGTTTTCTGACTCTAACTTTAGATCGTTTTTGCCTTTTTATTCTCTAAATGGACAATCACTGCTTTTCTATGACTTTCCATGACCCACACTTCAATAGTTCCATCATGATATTCTAGTTTTCCATGACCCATATGAACCCTGCTACAATAACCCTGAAGGGTCAGCTATCAGCAAGCACACTGCTTCATGTACATACACTACACAAAACTACGATTGACTGTAATGATTGTAAAAGCAGTAGTTCAGAGCAGTATTAACTCGCAGTATATTCATGAACATTTCTCACCTGTCCCTGAACCAACAGATTCTAGGAAAGTGTCCATTTCTAGTGCAAACAGTTTCCAGCAAGAGTATCGATAGCTCCATTGTATGATAGCAGGTCCTAGATGATAATACATGTACAAATGCAAAGGGAATGTGCTTTAAAAACTAAAAAGGACACTCTAATATAAATTCATGCCCACATCTCACATGATTTTAAACTATATTAATGGATGTATCAAGAGTTTTCATTGGCTTAGCCATCATGATATATGATCAATTACATGATGCTCTATAAATGAATTATAAATTGCACTTGTTGGATATGAGATGAGGCCAATTTGGCGCTATGTGCTGTGTTAGCTGTTACCTTCTCACATCCAGCACGTGTGCATGGAATAATTGCTAAGTACATGTAGATTATCTCTCAACGTATAGAAGATTGAATATTGTTTGGTGGATAAACTGTCACCTCATACACAGCCTACAGCCTGCAGCCTGCAACCTACAGCCTACAGTCTACAGCCTGCAGCCTGCAGCCTACAGCTGTGTCTCATATGATCCACTTTTATCCGCTGCACCAGTCATAATAGGACTAAATTAAAAGCCTTTCATTGTTCCTTCCATTAATATCCTATTGGTATAAATTACAATATATCAAAACTATGGTGGAAACCTAATGTTTTGAAACCCTCAATTTTTCAAACCTCCTGGCTATCAAAGCACTGGTTTTGCTCCCTTGGCTGAAAGAAAAAGAAAAGCTAAACTGGGAGGTTTTTCAAGCCATACTAAATTTCACACTACCCTTGTCATTCCCATTTCTTTAGATCTTTACACAGTTAAAAACACTAGGATTCCACTGTGTTTATTTGTAACATATGATGTAAACATTTCACCTTCAGCTGTTGGAGCAACTTTTCCCAATGTACCAATGGGCATTATCAGCTCTTTAGAATCTGGGCTTAACACTGAGAAATGGGAAGATGCAAAAAAAAAAACATCAGGTGACAGAAAGAGCATTTTTGTTAAGAGAAACATTGTACTATCCTTGAAATTTGCTTGATATGATTTCCCATGTTCTCTTTGTGGCTGATGCTCAGAAGGAAATTCTCAGGTTCTTCTCCAGCTCCTAGCATTACCTTGAGAAGAGTGAATTAACTCTCTACCTCTTAAACTTCCAATACCAGTTTCAACATTTCCTTCCAAAAGGTGCATGTACAATGTACCTCCAACAAAATTAATGGCATATTTTGGCTATCAGCTGTTTTTCCTTCACATTCTCTGCCATATTTACGTGCACTGTTCTATAGCAATCAAGATTGGCTCACACAAACAGACACTTACATGTATCAAACAGTTGTACTAGTTAAAACTTTTTGTTTTTGCATATGCATTTCAATTCTCACCATTCTTGTAGAGGAGTCTTGGAGTGACAATCCTCCAGATCTTGTTATCACCAGAGCAGTCTACATCACTTAGCTGGTTCTCTCTTAGGAGCTCTGTGTATGATGTCATACAATCCAAGAAATCATACACCTATATATACAAAAAGACAGATTAATATTTGCCAACAATCAGTACCTCACAGGTCTATAAACAAGGTAATAAAAGAAATCATTAACTTAAAGTCAGAATACAATCATAAACATAAATGTACACTGTAGTAAGTTAATGGAAGTTAAAAAAACCTAAAAAGCAACTACACATACACTGCAGTTAAAAAATGTAACTAGGTGAAAAATAAAATGCCATGTAACCAAAAAAAAAATTAATTACATGTAGCTCAAAAAAATTGACAAGTTGAAATTTAAAATAATTCATACACTGTAAACAAGCTGAAGTTCTACCAGAAAAAAAATATTAAGTAAAAACCTTTGCTGCGGAATCTTCATCTCCCGCCAGAGATTTGAGAAGTTTAAGAAATGGATGGAACTGAAGAGGAAACCTAAATAAGAGAGAATGAGAGGGAACAACTACTCTCTGTTCCTGTTCAGAAATATCCATTTCTTTTTGCTGGATACATTTACATCACTGGGTAAAGAGAAGCATTGTGAAAGTAAAGAAGTGTCCTGCCCAAGAACACAACAGAGTGATCCCTACCAGGGATGGAAGCTGGACTGGACTGCTGGATCTACACTCCAGTGGCCTAATCATACCTCTCACAGATAAATAACATTTACAGTGCTCTCAATGTCACTTCTGAGAATTAAGTAAATAAGAAAAAATACATTAAAGCAGTTGGAAACAGTTTCCAGTACTTTCCAAGACTTAAAGTTTGATGGGTCATTATAAAAATTTAAAGTGGCTCTGAACCCCCTTCGTAGAATTTTTTTAAACTTTGCAAAAAGTTGCATCTTATCATGCTGATTACAATAATTCGATAATAAAAAATGGGGGGTCACCGAGCTCGTTTTTGAGTTATAAGCGCTTAAACCTAAAATTAAGGGTGTTTTTAGCAGGTCATCTTGTTGCTATGGTAACCAATTGTGTTACAAAAATAACAGCAACTTGATCCCCGATGATTGGGTAGTTTCTTGATACCATGACTTTGGTATCAACTGGTATAGAGTGGTTGTAATGACCCATCAAACTGCGAGTCTTGGAAAGTACTGGAAACTGTTTTCAGCCACCTTAAGGTGTCCGAACACAGTTTTCGCGCGTGGTTTTGCTGATGCAATTCAGCACATGCTCAACATTTTCAAAGAACAAACATGCCGTCAATAGAGCGATCATTTTATTTACTCGACACCCGCACTATCTGTGTTATTTTTCTCTATAATTGAACGCAGTGTATTGATGGCTTTAGTCTTTTACTACAAAGATATGTTAGAAAAGGTAACGATGCAAAGAACCCAGCAATTTTCAACTTTTGATTGTTG
Source organism: Platygyra sinensis (assembly GCA_019787425.1). Classification (NCBI taxonomy): domain Eukaryota; kingdom Metazoa; phylum Cnidaria; class Anthozoa; order Scleractinia; family Merulinidae; genus Platygyra; species Platygyra sinensis. The sequence goes on from JAHPZR010001940.1 coordinate 34,861, forward strand.
CCGAAAGAACCCAGTTAAATGCAACGCATGCACAGTTGCTTGAAAAATTGAGACCGATTGCTTTAGCAGAAATGTGCCGCTTTCTTACGATCCAGTCGTTAGAATTTCAAGAAATTTGGCAGAAAAATAGATCAGAGACCACATGAATGATCTATTTAAAAAAATCCGAATTTTGACATAGGGAATTTTTAATAATACAGAAAACGATTAACGGCGAATTACGAAAATCGCCTACAGCTGTATGTCAAAATTTTATTAGAACCATGTTGACAGAAGGGAATTAATGTCAATTCTTAGTGTGCAAAATATCAAAACAATCTAACAACTGGATTTTTTCAAATAAACCATAACCATTATTTAAGCCTTGTTTTTAACCAGCCCTGTTGCCATGGCAACAGCACACACCCTTATCAAAATGCAAGAATAAATATTTCTGTGGTTAACCTTGACTCTTGCAAAAAATGGTTGCCAAAGCGTAAATAGTTTAAAAGTTATGGTGAATTAGGCATAGGCACTTAAAAACTGTGTTCGGCCGCCTTAAGGCAATCTCTAACACTAGAAGTATTTGTTAATTTTCCTCACTCTTGTCACAGGTCTTGCTTGTAAAGAAATGTACAGTTTGTTTTTAACTTGGATGCTTTCAATCTTACATGCATTGTTTATAGGAACTCACCAGCTTCTTGCAGAATTTAAAAGAAGACCAGCTCCAGTATGCAAGTCCTGAAATAAAACAAGAGACCAAGATTCTGTTTCATACAGTGACTTTCCAGACTATTAACAATTTAACTTATATGTAAAGTGTAATTTGTAGACACATGGCACACTCTATTAGAAACCTACAAATCTGATTGGTACTTCCATTGAGGTCTATTCTCTGATAGGAGACCAAGGTACTGTAGATGCATTGCACTTAATTTTAATTTTATCAATTTTCACTTAAATTTAATCTAAGTTAAATATTTATCAATAACTTCATAAGCAGTATGGTTAAAAAAATTGAAAAAATTGCTTTTCAAATCTTATAAATTCAGACTTAGAAAAGTGTAAGTAATGACATGTAATATAAGTTTGAGTCATGTAAGTGTTGCTATGATTTTAAATAAATGTGTTGTTAAAAACCAGGTCTTGCATTTAGAAAGGAAACATATTCTTGATTTGAGGCTTTAAAACACATCTAAGACTGTGGGTTTTGGACTGGAATCCTTTACAGCATCTATACAATTATTAAACTACACTGTACTTACCCTCATTTGCTATGAGCCACAGTGAATTTGGCTGTGCCTTAGATTACTGGGTGTTAATTTGTAAGGAAAACTTCCACAAACTAGCTAATATTCTACATGTTTTGTAAATGTAATTGTTTAAATGGAGATCTTAATATTAAACAATTTGCTTACAAGCAAAGGCAGTACCAAATTGAGGGTGTTTTACTGGCATGAAGACATGAAACAGTCATAATTATTTGTAACAACGAAACCCACTGAAAATTATCCCCAACATTCTGTAAGCTTGCCTTAACAAATAGCATTTGTTCCTGGGTAAAGGTTAGAGGTACAAGATCAACAAAGAAACTTCAAATTTAAACCTTGATCTAAATGAATATTGTATCTAGTCTAATGCAGTGTAACAACTAAGTCATTGTCCATCTACTACATAAGAGGTAAATTGAAAAAAGTATTGAGTACATACGGAATCCCAGAAATCTAAACACAGGCCTTTCTCAGTGAGAGCTTGTGATAACACAGAAACCAATAGCTGAAAAGGGTAAAATAACACAAAATCAAAATAAATGGTAATGACATGAGAATCAAACAATTCTTCTTTCATTTCATTTTGTTCTTTTCTTTTACATACAAAGGGTGGCCTAATTCAAGTAGAGAAAAGTGGACACAAACAATATCCCAAACAAAATGTTACCTCTAGTGTTGTTATACCTGTAATTCCCCTAATGTGTCTTCATCAAAAAGTGCTAACACAATTACCATCAGCCCATATATAAGACTCTTGCAAGTATTTGACACCGGCTGAAAAATAACGAAATAACCAAATAGCAATTGACAAGAAACATATACTGACATTGGGATTCTTATGAATACTACGATTGCCTATCGCATGGCACACACTGCCATAAAGTTCAAAACAATTGTAACTTACAGTGCTTCTTGAGAACTCTTCACTTTTCAACAGTCCTAGTAAATATTGAAACACAGAGCATTGCAATGCCTTACTGCCAATCCTTCTGACAAACTAAAAAAAAAAGGCAAAAAGATAACTCATAAGAGCTCAGAAACATCAACAAAACAATGATACTACAGATCAACCCTGTCTGAAAATCATACAAATTTCGACATAAACTTGGATCTGCGCATTCCAACCAAAACAAAAACATTATTGTACATGTCTCCCAGTCATTGTTATCATCTTGTGCACACATTCGTCAGTTAAGAGAAATTATTGTCAACGCATCAAGTAACCCACATTATGTGGCAAATTTGCACTTTGCTCACTAGGGGAAAGTAAATTCTAGTGATATCCTTGTTGCAAGTACATGTAATTCCAAATCCCCATATTTAAAGCTTCAAGTGAGCCAAATGTATAAACACTGAACTTCCAATTCTTCACTGGCCAGCCACAACTGCAACACTTGCATATTCACTCAAACTAAAAGTTGCAAATTCTTTAATGGACTGTAACTCAATTTACCAGCTCCTGAGATGCCTCCATAGTAACATATCTGAAAACCGCCCAGGCCAGCATGACAGGTCCGTGGTGCGGCTGATCACCCCAGCTAATAAACAAATTATCCAGGGCCTAAGAGAGGATTAATTCAGTTTCACTGTCAGGTAGTTTCAATTTTTGTGTAAAAATCAATCAATCAAATATTCTAGGATTTTTTAACATTAATGCTTTTTAACATTATCATTTTATTCTGATTGTATATGTCACATGACTTTGTCAACTAGGTTATAAAAAATCAACATAAATTCTTCACCTCTAATGTGTCCTTTTCTTGAAGAAGATGGTGCCTTGCACAACTTGTTTATAGAGTAGAAAAACAAAAGCAATTACATTCCGAATGCTACTCAAGATTAAAAAATGTATTGTATATGGCTTTGAAACGTTTAAGTTTTACTAACCTGTCTTCTTGTATCAGCTTTCTTAAACTCTCTAGGTCCAAAGAAACTATCAGAATCAACACTTGAAGATAGCTGTAATACAGAACAATAAAATCTAATTTTATATAGCTGGACATTTTTCCCTCAAATTGACAGCGCATAAAAAAGTGCCATCTGGTCATCCAGGACAAGAATAAATAAATATCTGATGATTTTCTTGCCCTGAGACAAGCAAGTTGTCTGCCAGCTTGGCCCAGGGCAAGAAAAAATTGAGGGATGTTTGCCCGAACAGCAAGCAAAAATTTGTTGGCACCCTTTTTTTTTCAAGCCCTGACAGACTTGTCCAGTGCGACATTGAGAGCTGTTCGCAGGGCGCGACGAAAGTGCTGTCCGACAGCCCGTGGCTAGTGGAATGACTTGCCGGGCTAGCGTTTTCTTATCGTAGCTTGCCCGACGGGCAAGAACCGTTGGTCCTCTTTTCTGATGATAAATTGAACTTTTATACCAAAAAGTGTGTAGCAGAAAGCAACGTCTTGTGGTCAAGCGTAAAAACATTGTTTAATTTGAGGTTGAAGTTAAACGAAAATCACATTCAAGAATCAAAATACTACGAAGAATTAGTTGATATCTATGCTCGATATCATTACTTGTATTTTGCATAATTAAATCTGATTATTCTTTATAAACAATTTAATTTCGGGCTAGCTCCTCAGACCTTCGGGCTAGTAACCTCAAGTAACAGCTTGCCCGAAGGGCGACCTCATCTTTTCATTTTCGTCTCACCCTGTGCTCGTCTGAACCTGGGCAAGCAGGTAATAGAATTCCAATTTCTTTTTTAAGCCCTGCAGTATGTGCTCTCATCGACTACTTTCAGGTAACACAACATCTAATAATAAAACTGTCTCCCACCAAAAGTCTCAGATCAGGCAACATTAGCAATTACTGAATGAGGCTGAGTAAGATATGAAGGATTCTGCAGATCAAGGAGGGTGTTATCCACAGAGGCCGAAGGCCGAGGTGGATAACACCCTCCAAGATCTGAAGAAGTCTTCATATCCTACAAAAGCCTAATTCAATAATTGCTTCATTATTCAGTCAAAATATCTCCTTGTTCTTAAAGGAGTTTCGCCATTTCCATTTCGCTCTTTGTTTTTCTGCCCACCAAAAATAACACAACCTTGTCCCCAGGTTTTCTTGGTCAACGGCTCAATAATCTGCAGCAGGCTGCTCTTTTGACGTCACTTTGACATCATGGGTTCAATAATTTGCAGCAGGCTGCACTTTTGACCTCATTGGTTCAATATTTGGTCAACAGCAGCTGGTTATGGTGAATTATGCATGTAGCTTTAACCAATCAGAAATGGGGAAAAATATTGAATGAATAATAATAATTATTAAAAACTGGATCATTGGATAATGCAATTCGAGAGTTTTCATTGGCTACATTGATCTACAAAAATGGCAAGCGTATGCGTGATTTTTTGAGCCTTTTTGTTTTTATTGTAGTCTAGTTTTCTACATTTGGGGGGCATTTTTAATAAAACAATTATTCCACTCGCGCTTGTTGGATATGAGATGATTATAGCTACGCGCCTCGTTGGCTATCTGTTGTTTGTAATTTTTAGTTATTTGGAAAGTGTTGTCGATATACTACTTATTGTATAAGACTCCAAATAAACATATCTGTCTGTCTGTCCGTCTATCCAACGCGCACTCATGGAATAATGGTTAATTATTATTAGTTAACTACATGTAGCTATTAGTTTTTCTTTCTATATGGCTCAATTCAGTCACTGGTATTTCCAGAAAATCCCTATTACTTGGATCACTACACAATAGCAAAGCATCCTGCTAGCTCCTGAAGATTTCATTTCAAAGGTACCTAACATGAGGAAGCAAGACCTCAGCTTGTCCTTCAAAGAGATGTCTGTTGACCTGCTTCATTCCAAACCCCTGGCTCTACATTGTAAAAAGAAACAATCAATGAATAGCTTATTCATCTATTTATATAATGTCTTAGTAGTCAAGAGTAGTAATTACTCGTACCAACATATTCTTTACTTTGAACCTCTTCAAGCAATCATGTGCTAATCTACAATTTTAAGAATTTTAATTCCCTGAAAAATTGTCAATAGCACTGTAAATCACAGGATAAAGTGACACCAGAGGAACGAAACAAAAACAGCCAATTCCCCTGCATTATATCGTAGTATTGTACATGTTTGCCACAGTGAATGTGCTCTTCTCACTAATTCCTGCCATGCCAGAAAAAATAATCAGTTAAAAGCATCATGTCAGTCTGTTTCATACATGTAAATGTGTACCATTGTCTTATGGGGAAAAAACACATACCCCTCTGTTAAAGTTGTTTTACCATAAAAAGAACAGTTTCTGAACACCTTACACAATCTTCATGAAAACCATCATAATCATTTTTATACTCTGTACTCTGGCACAACAATTAAATTCAATGTGCCACAACAGTCTGAAGCTATTAATAATAATAATGATTACAAATGAAACAAATAAATCCAGATATCTATAATAATGTTATGTTCTGGCTCTGTTTCTCAGTACCTGAAATAGCTTTGCCAACTCTAGCAAGGACTTGGCTGGAACAACAAACTCTTTATAATAAAGAAGCATGATTTCCAGGAGCAGCATCTGTATCAGTCGCCAAAAAAGTTTGTTAGATTATTTAACATACCATACTTGTTATTTAAGTGTGTGAGGGGGGGGGGGGGGGGGGAGGGGAAGGCAGCCTCATGGCTTGCCCACTGGACCCTGGATCGAGCTTAGTCTCACATCAATACCAAGAGGCAGTGGATTAATAAAATTAAACTGGTTTATACATAAATTTCAGGGCTCAAAATTAACGCTTGCAACTCCCAAAATGCAAGTCATTTAGATAATCTGCAAGTGATAAAAATATCACCTAGAAAACATTTGAGAGTTACAATCATGCAGATCTCCCAAAACATTTGGAAAGAATTTGCTAGTGGTCTCACCAGTCTCCTAGTGAAAAAATTCTTACTGGCAAAACTTTGTAAGTGGATTAAAAAGTTAACTTCGTGCTCTGCATTTACATGTAATCAGAGACAAATGCATGTCTATTGCAGAGGTGTAATTGTTACAAACCTGTTCTCTTAAATACTGTAGAGCCCATCTGGAGCATTTCGTCTTTAGATGCTTCAAACAAACATAAAGAGAATCAAATTACAGAATAGTAGAGTAATAAAGTATTAGATAGAGTTGACTACCGTACAGTAAAGTAGAGTACAGAAGAGTAGAGTAATTAAGTAAAGTAGAGAAGTGTAGAGTATAGTAGAGAACAGTATACATGTAGTACAGTACAGTAGAGCACAGTAGAGTACAGTAGAGTAGAGCACAGACGAGTAGAGTACACTAGATTAGAGTAGAGTAGAGTATAGTAGAGTAGAGTACAGTAGTAGGTAGAGTAGAGGACAGTATAGTAGAGTAGAGTAGAGTATGTGGAGTAGAAGAGAGTAGAGTAGAGGAGAGTAGAGTAGAGGAGAGTAGAGTAGAGGAGAGTAGAGGAGAGTAGAGTAGAGGAGAGTAGAGTACAGTACAGAAGAGTAGAGTAGAGTACGTAGAGTAGAGTAGAGTAGAGTAGAGTAGAGTAGAGTAGAGTAGAGTAGAGTAGAGTAGAGTAGAGTAGAGTAGAGTAGAGTAAGTAGAGTAAGTAGAGTAAGTAGAGTAAGTAGAGTAGAGTAGAGTAGAGTAGAGTAGAGTAGAGTAGAGTAGAGTAGAGTAGAGTAGAGTAGAGTAGAGTAGAGTAGAGTAGAGTAGAGTAGAGTAGAGTAGAGTAGAGTAGAGTAGAGTAGAGTAGAGTAGAGTAGAGTAGAGTAGAGTAGAGTAGAGTAGAGTAGAGTAGAGTAGAGCAGAGCAGAGCAGAGCAGAGCAGAGTAGAGTAGAGTAGAGTAGAGTAGAGTAGAGTAGAGTAGAGTAGAGTAGAGTAGAGTAGAGTAGAGTAGAGTAGAGTAGAGTAGAGTAGAGTAGAGTAGAGTAGAGTAGAGTAGAGTAGAGTAGAGTAGAGTAGAAGAACCTCTAGTAGATCATCGTAAAAGAGAGAAGAGTTTAGTACACCAGAGTAGAGCAGAGTAGCTAGAGTGGTGTAGTTGTTAGAGACGAGTGGAGCAGATTTCTCTCGAGTAGATTTACATAGTAGGATACTTAACTGTAAGTTTCTTTCCACTCAGATGTACAAGAAGCTGTAGAGGTCGTAGAGGAGCCCAAAAACTCTACGCTTTTTGTCGATCATATTTTGTGCCAGGTATAAAGAGAATTGCTCATTAATTTTAATCTTCCAAATTACAACTACAGGTACAGAACACTACCAAAAGTAGTTAAGGAATTGCAAACATTTTTGGTGTTTACAAGATGTGGAAGTTATGGAAAGGAGAACTGCTGTGCAAACATGAGAGTACATGTATTTACAACGTACACAGTTTTCCTGAGTTGGATGTTTCTATTTAACATTGAGATTACAAACTTAGATTTCTG
>JAHPZR010001940.1:47500-75000 GCA_019787425.1 Platygyra sinensis
AAAGTAAAATGATAATTTTTACGAGTGGACCGCTGCAAAGTTACAGACTTTTTTTGTAAATTTTGCATACGGTCGATAAGGAGGCGGAAATGATTGACTTCACCAAAACGTAACGGTTTTGTCTAGACTTGTTTTTGCGCTGAAGGTGGTGTGTGAAATTTCATAAATTACCACATTTCACTCGTGACGTCACCGGACAGCATTATCGCCCAGTGCTTTCAGACGTCTCTCTCCCGAGACTTCGCGAGAGGAGAAGACGGCTGAAATTCAGGCTAGGATAATTACAGTGTATATAATTGCTATTCAAAGAAAGTAAACTCTCTAACTCAAAGAGATCAAAAATTAATTTAACGATAACTGCAGAACTTCTTGCATGCTCATTGGCTAATTGTCATTGTCAATAAGCAGACAGACACATCAATTTATAATTTATGCAATGCGGCAATGAGCGAGGGTGGACAATTTGACAATTTTCTATCATAAAAAAAACAAATTGATGTTGGATTTTCATGCATCTGTCTTGTTTCATATTGACAATGAATTTTGTCATAACATTTTTAGTAGTCTATGAATCTACTCAGCTACAGCTACTTTGACAAGGTTATGACAAAGTTTGTGATCAATAACAGGACAGACCCATGAAAGACTGACATCGATTTGTTAACAATATATATCTCGATAACAAGTGCACACATATTGCTATGAATTTGTAAACAGGTGGGCTTGTGTGGGAAAGAAATTAAGAAAGAGAAATGTGTTTACACTGTAAATACACCTATTTGTCTAGTTGCAAACACTAAAATGATGCATGTGTAGCATAACTCATTAGAAACAAATAAATACACATTTTTTATTCAACACACCTTTAACAAAAGTCCTTCAGTTTGAGCCTCGTGTTTTAACATATTCTGGATTAACATTGAAAAGAAAATAAAGGTGTACAGTCATACATTTAATATAATGTAACAAGCATGAAAGGATACCAGACTCAAAGATCATAGACTCAATTACATTATTAAAAAGAAATGACAGAGATAAATGAGAAGCATGAGCAACCCTCCAAGTTAACTTTTTTCCTTAGTGGTCATTTGGCCACTGAATGTTTATTTCTGGTCGCCAGTAAAAACTTTTAGTCGCCAAAATATGCAAATTAATTAGTTAATTAATAACAATTAACTAGTAAATATATATAAAGTAATAATAAGTAATTAAAGTGGTATCCCTGAGAGAATTTTAATACATCTTTAACAACTAAATGATAATGGTTTCAAAATGTCAACACGGATTTCCTCAGCACAATGCACATGGGATGCAGAGTTGCAAGACTATAGTTACAGTGCAAATACCAAAAATCAAATTTTTACTTCGGTATCTTCATGTTAGCTAAGATTACTCTGACTCAACTCACTTAAAATGTGTACCAGAAGAAACAGACAGTAATAGTAATAGAGACAATAAAAGTTTCTTCACACAAACATATAAAGGTAACGCTGGCTGTGAAATCTACGCGCCAAAAAAGCGCGAGTATGTGCGAATTTACCGCCATTTTTCCCGGGAGAAAATTTGATCGACAAAAAATGAAAAAAAAGCATCACTTCACAAAACACAGAAATACTGTGGATCTTAATTCATATCTACAGAGCAAAAAGATAAGTGTAGATGGCACAGATTATATAATACAGACTGCAGCAACTAGATGATGGAAAGTGTTGGCCAACATCATCACTGGCGGTATTTAGTGACTATTTACTTTCTTGATCAAAACTTTAAGTAAACTTTTATTTTTACTCGAATGTTGAAAGAGTTCTTGAATGACAAAAACGAAAACTTTAGCTGGATTAACGACAACAGAAGTGTTCACGCTTGAATTGTTTTGAGAAATATTACAAACAATTCAAGCGTTATTAAGCATGCGAATTGAATGAGAAATGTAATAAGCTTGAATATTGTTTCATATCGATGAAAACTGTGTTATTTTACAAGACAAAAAACACATACAGGTTCTAATTTGATCTCACAATAATTATATCTTTCCAATTACGAAGTCGCTTTCCATTGCAGTATTTATCATTTATGTTTATGGCACAATTTAAATACGGCAAATGTTCGCACTATTATGTCACTTGGCAGTTTTGCTGCGCTTTGGATGGAAGTGTTTTTGCTTCCGCTGTTACAAGATGTACTTCTCAAAATTAATACACTGTAGATCCGGTCACTGTTGGCCTTACAAATTTCCAATCAATTTCAAAGCTTTTACACTTTCTCGTCTTTTTTTTGATTGCGTGCATTGTCTCACGTTCACAGGTAAAATTATCACGTCCTAATGTTCAGTCAAGTGGAACGAAGTTCGTCGCATACGAAATTAGCATACTGTAAATTCGTTCTTTCTCCTGATGCCTCGTTGGGTTCTTGGAATTTAACGGTTGAAACTTTATTCTATTTTTGTCTCAGTTTCAGTAGATTAAAATGGCTAATGAAGTTAAATTTAACAAGTGAATTCATAACGCTCACAGCATTTTTTTAGGGGTCCGGACTTTTATCACGTTGATTTTAGTCGCCGGGCTGGCGACTTTCGCTTCAAGTTAGTCGCCAGCTTCAAAATTCTAGTCGCCATGGCGACTAAAATGGTCGCAACTTGGAGGGCTGATGAGGTCAGTATTGGGGAAATATTGCTTGCATTATTGTTTTTGCAAGCTTATGGACCAAGCAACAGGCTCCACCAAAAACTTTCAAAAAACAACACTACAGAAATGACAGTCAAAATAACATATTAATTGAAAGGCCGCGGGCAAGAATGTCCCCTAGATTTTTTGTTAAAATCGAAAATGGCCAAAACAGCTCCAAACTTTGCATACTAATTTGTTTATACCTGTAGAAAACTGCCTTGCACTTATTTCCCCTCGTTTCTGTTGCGTATTCCAGAAATAAAGTATGCAAAACGCTTGCATGTCGGCACAGTCCGTGTCTTTTGGAACTGCTTTGTTACACAATACTAGTAGCGTTGTTTTTCTTTTAAGTTTTTTCAAATGCTGACTTTAACTCCTAAGGTTAAGATTTCCCAGTTTTATTAGAGTTAGGGTTAGGGTTACCGCTCGAAACTAGGGTTAGCGTTGAAGGTTAGGCTTACGGAACAAGGTTAGGGTTAGCATTTGGGGTCAGGGTTATGGGTCGAGCTTAGAGTTAACGTTCAGGCATAGGGTTATCACTTAGGGTTAGGGCTAGCGCTCGGAATTAGGGTTATTGCTTAGGATTAGGGCTAGCGCTCAGAATTAGGGTTATTGCTTAGGGTTAGGGCTAGCACTCAGAATTAGGGTTATTGCTTAGGGTTACGCCTAGCGCTCAGAATTAGGGTTATTGCTTAGGATTAGGGCTAGCGCTTAGAGTAAGTGCTAGTTCCCCGGTTCGGGCTAGAGTTAAGGTCAGGACACGCTAGGGTTAGCGGTGTTAAGCCAAGGGAGACAATCTCGACTTGCACAAATCGATACTTAACTAAACTCAATGAAAAGTGGCTAGAGAGAGAGGTTGGATGTTTTGCAAATCGGCTACATCGGTGATTGAAATGTTTCTACGTGAAATTACTTTTTTGGTACAAAACTGCTTGTTCCATGAAATGATTATTAATATCTGACAACACAGAAAGAGAAAGCCTTAAGCTAACACGCTGCTCATGCCGAAAAAAAGCGCATGAAACGGAAAATTCATCAGCAAAGGAACGCTGAAATACAAAGCAAAACTTACATTTGAGCTGAAGTTTTCTTCTTCCTATAGTCTTCCTATAGTTAAACCTGCGATCAGGCGTTCTTTGTCTTTTTTTCTTCGCGACGGGCTCGATTCTATCACAATTCAAAGTAATCATCTGCTTGGAAAACCACGATACACACACACGGAACGCTTGCTTGCGAATTTAACCGACCTGCGATTTCTCTTTGGCCCGTAAAAATGGCTTAGAAACTTCGAAGGTCTTTGAAGCACAGGTCAAATGCAACGACTTTGCTGCCTGGCCTTTCTCGCCAGTTCCCGGGCGTGTCTGAGTCATGCTAACAAGTGCTAGAAGTCGTACACACGATGGACACGGCGCTTTACATATGAAAGATTATTATGGGATATCCCAGAAATTTTTGGAGCGAAGGATAGTGAGGCGGCTAATTTCAAGAAAATAATAAGAGTCTAGAAAGCAGTTCTAATTTCCAAAACTGACACACGCCGAAGTTTGGCAAATGAGCCATAAGTCCATGACGGATGCTTTGTTTTGGACGAAGAAGCGTTTCTAGACTCTACCGCCTGGCTCACTTGTTCCTCAATGGCTAAGCTCACGGCAGACTTAAACCATGATCTCAGAACAAGAACACACCTTGCTTCTTTGAGGCGTGCTAATGACTTTGATCGAGGGTCAAAGGCTTAATGATGCCAAATCTCCTACCAGGCGGGCGCAAATATTCCTCGAATAAGCGTTGAATATCGGTGGAAATAACAAGCAAACTCTGTGTAATAAACAGGTAAGCCAGCTCTGACTTTGTGTTATCGCTTTGCGCGCCAAAAGCGTAAGTCACTGACAATGGCAGCTAAAAAACATGTCATCCCAGATCCCTACCAGTAAAAACGGCAATTAAATTACAAAGACACGGAGAAGGTTTTTGAAAGAAAAAGAAAAACAGAACGGAAAAAAAAAAAAGATATCACCAAACTCGAATCGAGCCCACGAGTGTCACGACAAAACAAATACGAATCAGCTTCGTTCAGCGCTTATCCACTTGAGCTAACGGAGCAGCAGTGCGAAATCATTGCCTTATAGTGACTTCATGCTTTAGCCAAACAAAAGGTTTCTTTTGTTTTTCGTTTAACAATAGATCTCCAAAAGATGCCGCTTGGAAAACTGAGTCAGTTTTGCATACGTTATTTCTAGACAACGAAGAGAGACCCTGCGAAACAAACTTCAGAGCAATGTTTCTCAGGTAAAACAAAGCCCACATGCCAAAATTCAGCTACTTTTGAGCACTTTGAAAAAGACCAAAGAATCTAGGGGACATTCTTGCTCACAGCCTTTCAATTATGTAATTATTAATGAAAGACTGTTTTAGTACAAACCAGCAGCTGTTGTTTAGAGCCTCGAAAGTCATTCTCCAGATAGCTACCAAATAACTGCAAACTCTGCCATTCATCAAGATTCTACAGGGTGTAAAAATAATCACTTTTAGAAAATAGACATGCATTGTGCTGGTATGTACAAAGCAGGCACCAAAAAAGAACGCACGTACATTCAAGAAAAACAATGAAAACAATGCCATTACGGACCTTTATAAAACTTGCAACAAATTTTACCTATAGCATTAAGCACGGACTTACCAAAAATTTGCTGAGTTTTGTTACAAACTCCTTCCTCTTTGGTTTAACATTCTGAGACTTTTGAAGAGTTTCAGCTGATCGGGTACTAAAACACAAATTAATTATTTTACTACTTAATCAATTTGTAAAATTTTATGCATAGATAATTTCTGAAAAGATACAAATAGCAAGAACTTGTAAATGTAAATCTTTTGGGCAGCAATAAATCCTTAAAAATGAAGATAAATTTAGTCAGTGATTACAAATACTGCCCAACTGCATGGAGACCTTGCCAGTAATTTATACATGCACATGAACATTGAGCACCACTAAGCTCAATAAACAAAGAGATGTTAAAAACCATTATACTTTTAAACTGCACTCTTGCAAAATGCAGACATTTCAAATAAACACTTTTATGAGGCAAAACATTAAATTTATCCACATGCTGACTTTTATTGAGCTTTAGAACCTCTGTACATTCAAGAACCATTTAGAACTATCTAGAACTTTCTAGAAGTTTTTCTGTCAGTACTGGTATAAACAGGCTTTTGTAGATTGCATCTATTCAGCTTTTTGTGGTTGTGACAGATTCAAAACTTTTGCTTGACTTTTGCTAGCTTGTTGCGAGTGGTTTCTTGTCGACTGGGTTTGTTTTCTTTGTAGCATAGTTTCTATAAGAGACGTGACAATTTTAGCTTTTATCACATGCCTACAGATGTACAGATATACCAAAAGTACTGAATCATCATGACCTCTGTAAATCAGGTTCAGTAAACACAACGGCAATTTTAGATGATACAGCAGTTTATACATTCTGCAGTGTGACACAAGATACAGAATGTATAAACCGTACCTGATAGCGGTTGGCTCATTCACAGACTGTTCTCACAAGGACACACAAATTTCAAGACCCTCATAGTACAGGATCATAGGAAGTCTTGTAAAAATTAAAATCATCTTAGAATCATTTTCCATGTTTTGTCCTGAGACTATTATTGTGTTTTTAGTCTGTTTCTTATGTACGATTCATGCTGATAATTACATGTAATAAGATGCATTGCAGAGACTTGTTAAATTAAAATGTAAATTGTGACAAAATCAATAGAATCTAATCATACTTTGGTTCCTTGTAGTACCCAGTCCCCTGCAGCAGACGATCCTTCTTCTGTTTTAGTTCCTCTGCTATTTGATCCTAAAAACAAAACAAGCACCAGAATCTGTCATAAACATTTGTATGTGTTTGGTATATTTAACATGCAGTTGAAAAGGCTCTTAATAGTAGTTGGTTTACTAAACACTTTGGGCTTAGCCCTTCTACAGTCTATTAACATGACATGAAGATAGCTCCTCCTTAATAGAAGTTTTTTAGGTCTTTAATTTTATTAGTTAGACCGCCCAAAACTATCAATCATTAATCTAAATATTAATTCTTGTTTACTGTAAATATTAATCTTATGTTTATGAATAGCAACTATTGTTATATTCCTCGTTCTTCAAAGCACACCGACACATGTAAATGGAGTGGACAGGTATTCTGAAGTTGCTCCATTGAATTAGAATAGCAACTATTGTTATATTCCTCGTTCTTCAAAGTACACCGACACAAGTAAATGGAGTGGACGGGTATTCTGAAGTTGCTCATTTGAATTAGAATAGCAACTATTGTTATATTCCTCGTTCTTCAAAGCACACCGACACATATAAATGGAGTGGACGGGTATTCTCAAGTTGCTCCTGTTACTTAACCCAAAATACTAAATTGCACTCAACGCAGGCCGAGTGAGTCTTTCCGGTTTATGCACGGGGCATTGCCACTGTAACATGTACAGTCAATGCAAGATGGCATTGTCCGATCCAACAACATCAAACCAGTAAAGCTTTGCAAACTTACTGGTTCTTGCAAGGAAGAACGTCCAGTTATGATATGCCACAGCCCACGGTTAGATCTGTCGATAAAGAAGAACAAACAAGCTTAACCGTTATTGAATTCTTGTAGATCGCATCGTCTACCTATGGCGCTCCATACGTAATTGAACGAGAATTAGAATTGGCTCAAAAACATGGCTTTATGAGCAGTTAAGTCGTCGTAAGACTGTACTTACATTTCAATGGATGTCATTGTAATGATTTTCTATTCACAGATACCATATTTCGAAAGGTTTTCTGGTTGAATTTGACCCCAACACATCATGTGCTCCCGCCATTTTGTTTCAAGCTTAGAAACCACGCGCTCGATTACCCTGGGCACCACCTATGCTTGGTTTAATTGTTGTGTAACTTAACGTGAAATGTCATCGAAACACAAATTGTTGAGGCTTTTGTTAATTTTTTTTTTCGAGCATTTTAGTGAGGCAAACGCATCGAGCATTATTCGAGAATTTTAGTGGCATTTTGCCGGGAAATTAATAATTTTTCCACAAAATATAGCAATATTTTTTTTTTACGAGTAGATGAAGACTTAAATTAACCTAAAAATTATTTTTCTTTGGCCATCGTAGCTTAATGAGAAGTAGCACACAAACTGCAGTTACAAACATGACAATAAAACGCATGTTGGAAAACAAAATTATTCAACTTTAACTTGACGTTTCGTATGTTTCTACATACATCTTCAGAAGTGACCGTTAGTAATACAAGTAGCAACTAAGTTTAAATTTTAGATAAGTAACTAAGTAACAATAACAATGACAAAAGCTCAGCTTTTGTCATTGTTATTGTTACTTAGTTACTTATCTAAAATTTAAACTTAGTTGCTACTTGTATTACTAACGGTCACTTCTGAAGATGTATGTAGAAACATACGAAACGTCAAGTTAAAGTTAAATAATTTTGTTTTCCAACATGCGTTTTATTGTCATGTTTGTAACTGCAGTTTGTGTGCTATTTCTCATTAAATTAACCTCTTCCCTAAAGTATCACTGAAAGGAGACAAGGGAGGCTGCGCTATAATTAGCAATTATTGAATTCTCTACTTGCACAAATCTCATAATACACCTCTTTTACCCCCCAAAAAAATTTGCATAGGCATTGTTTTAGATTACTCTTGGGACATGTTCATGTCCCAGGAGAAATTGCAAACAATGAGTATGCAAAATTTTTGGGGGGGGGGGGGTTAAAGAGGTGCATTATGGTATTGTGCAAGTAGTGAATGAGGCTGAGTAGGATGTGAAGAATTCTGCAGATCAAGGAGGCCGAGGTGGGTAACACCCTCCGTCCTTCATATCCTACGAAAGTTGAATTTAATAATTGCTTTATTATTCATTCAAAATATTTCCCCGTTCTTAAAGGAGTTTCGCCATTTCGCTCTTTGTTTTCCGCTCACCAAATATAACACAACCTTGCCCTCAGGTTTTCTCGGTCAACGGTTCAATAATCTGCAGCGGGCTGCACTTTTGATTTCATTTTGACGTCATCGGTTCAATAATTTGCGGCGTGCTGCACTTTTGACGTCATTGGTTCAATATTAGGTCTACAGCTTCCCCGCCTCACCACGTTCCCGCGTCCCCGCGTCCCCGTACCACTTTTAGTCACAGCCGACAAAGGACTAACAGAAGAACAGATCAATTAGGGAATTATTCTCTGGTGTATTAAAACTTAATTTAAAACTCTTATGTATTAGCATTATTGAACTGAGCATTTTGGTGACTTTCCGGGGAGAAACAAAGCATGTTATGCGGACAAAATGGACCATTAAAGTGGAGCATTTTGGTGGGGAAATAAAAGCATAATGTACAAAAGTATAGACTGTTATTTGATTCCTTTTTCACTATATTAAAACATCTGAAACGACTTTTAAAGACTCTGTTTATCACTTACCTTGACGCACTACGGTCAAACAGTTATGTCGCACATCTAAGATATACACAAGTAACGATGACTGAGGAAACTTCGTAGTTATTCATGTTTTAGTGTTTGTTAGAATAAGAATTCATTCCACATATCTTATTTTTCTTCAGCTCTTTCTTCCCGCACTGCTCGCGCAAAAATTCTGACGCAGACCGCAATTGCCATGAACGGTCACCAAAGCAACGAGTGTTATCATGAGCTGTTCCATGCGCGTGCTTACTGATGTCATAATGAAAGTCTGAGGGAAGAGAAACACAGCTACAGATGTCATCGATTTTGCAGTATCTGTTCGTACCATGATTTCATGGATCCTGCATCAAGCATTTTCGGGCAAGTTATCCATTATGTCTACACGTGGCTCCCGATGACAGCTAAGAATTCTAAGAGGAGTAAGAAAGATTCTCGACAATGTAAAAAGCGCGTTAATTTTTCACAGTCAGCTAAGGATAAAAGTGAGAGCAGCCTTCCTATAGCGGCTTTAAAAAGCTCACACGGACTTCCAAGCACTCCAAACTGTCCGAAACTCCTTTTGTTACATTCTATACCTGGCGCATGCCAAGAACAGGAGAGATTTTCGCAAGAATATCCCTGTTCTAACCTCGAGATTGTTGGGTACAAGTTTTTGTCAAACGAAAAGAAAACAAGCAAAAGATCAGCTCTGAAACGATGGCTGCGTCAAAGAACTAACGTCGTTCACAAAGAGACTGTTCACTTTGACGAAGGTCTCGGTTATGGAGGAAGGCATGATCTCTGCAGTAGAGAAGTGTTTGAATGTTTACCGAAACTAGCAGGTATAGCCTTCAAGCGACTGAAAGATTATAGTTTTTAGTCACTCGACAGGGAACTTTAATAGAGTCTTTTCTTTACTCTAAACTAAAAACTAAAAAAGCCCAAAACTTATCCATCCACTTAGGGCTATACTAGTAGATCCTTATTTAGCGAATCGGAACAAACAGGTTTTTTTTTCTACGTCAACAACACGTACATATCATGACAGCAACAATATTTGGGCACGACCAGGTATCTTTTACTGCCAATCTAACTTGCAGATCTGGTTGGCTTACTCTCTTGTTTAGGGCGTTTGTGATTGGCTGGACGTGATAATTGGAACGTTGGTAGAAGACCGCTCTTGTAATCTGTGAGACTGATTTGAAGCAGAAATGTTTCACGCCAGCAGTATCGAAGATAGGCATGGTTTTTTAGTTTAGTTGTAATATTATGCACTGTTTTATCCATCCAAAAATGAAGACCCTGGAGGATGTGAGACCTAGAAAGTAGCAAATACACTTCCGTAAAATAGGAAAGTAATTGAATTTGCTAATTCAGAGCTAGCTCCTAATGATAATGCAATCATGGAATTATGGTTTGATTGCAATCTTTTCTTTACTGGGAAAGAATTATTAAGTCAGGCAAACCGTACTAAGCTATACCAACTCTGTGTTCCTTCAACTTTGGCTTTGCAGATTCCAGATACCAGACTGATCATCTTAGTCTCAAAGGAAAAAGGCGCCGGCCTCCCAGACAGTGGTCACGTGACGAACTTGACAGAACGTTTGATGAAGAACTTAACGAAACTAGAGCAAGTGTCGATTTGAGCGAATCAATCTCCGTTATTAGACTTTGGCCTTCTTATACGTAATAAATTTCATTTTTTGCCTGTGTTACCATGTCTGATTGACGTATCTGCCCGCGCGCTTAGTACATCACCCACGTGAGAATAACTTCAGAGATTCGATGTTTAAAATATATTCCGTTACACTGCCGCAGCTCAGAACAGAGTCCTCTGCAGTACACGTGATTGGTTAATGACTGCGCGCGAAAATTCGTAAGTGAGCAGCAACCAAACAATATCACGCATATAGATGACGTCATCAATATATACACTACGATGAACAATGAAATGCACCAGACTTCTAAACACACGCAAAGTAAAATAATGGTTGTTGCTGCAGGGTCCGCCCACATTTGTACACTGTCATGAGGGGACGCAAGCGGCGAAAACTGGAAGTACCACAAAGGGAACTTGCCGGATAGGAAAGTTTCTAGCGCGAAACCTTTCACATTTGGCGCCATCGCAATCCTGTTTTTAACCGCATTGAGCCTCGCGACAAGATGTTTCGCGGTAAATAGGTTGGAGACAGATCTGGCAACAACATATGCCCGATGTCTCAGAGGGAGAGAGATAACAGCCGACCAACGCATTATATGAAAGGAAATCACGCCATAACTAACCGCAGACAAATCTTCTCTGCGTGAATTGATACTTTTAGTTTTCTCCGCTTGCGTCCCCACGTGGTTTGCTTATCGAGCTCGAAGTTGCAGTAAGTACAAGTCTGTATACGAGCCAAGTGGGGCATCAGGCCGGAATGTGTCCCGGTTTCTATAGCATAAAGCGACCTGGAGTATTTCTACTCTCATTGGATCAGAGGTTAGTCCATCGCAGGGCTATCCACAGCAGTAAGTTCGCTGGTACCCATTCATACACCTGGGTGGAGAGAGGCACCGTGAGAGTAAAGTGTCTTGCCTAAGAACACAACACAATGTCCCCGGCCAGGGCTCAAACCAGGACCGCTCGCTCCGTAGACGAACGCACTAACCATGAAGCCCTCGCACCCCCGGGGTCGCACCTCCATGCGCAATAAGTATGCTGTATGATTTTTTTATCCCCAAGCCGTCTCAACTACATGCCTACTTGCATAAAATCCATATATACATTCACTGTTTGATTTCCTAATTGTAGCCGAGCATACTTGCGAGTGCGAATGCGACGCGAGCACACCGTTGATTTAGGGCCAGTTCTCCCCCTTCCCCACCCCTATTAAGTTCTGAAGGGCCTGATATACCTACAAGTACTGGAAGTGTCGATCAATGGACACATTTGCTTTTTTGATCTGCCACCGAAATACCATATAGTAAGGGAGTTTCCTTAAAAGGTTTGACCTACACCACCTATAAACCTCGTCTTGTACGCACGAACACACTCCAACAGAGGGATACTGCTCTAACCCAAATGGTGAACGAGTTCATGTTGCATCCGGCGTGGAAACTGGCTTCATCATCACGTCTTTTTTTAACAATTTTCGACTAAAAATGGAGATCTTTGTGACCATTCGATGCGAGTATGGACTTAAGCAAACGGATATTCAAACCAGAAATAAAATTCTTATCTAAATGGAATGCATCTGTTTCGTTGTGGAAGACTTCACTCAAATTCCAGCGATGACTTCTGCTACGAAAACGACGTAGTAAATGAATTAATAAAAACCATAATCGAAGAATCTAGCATTTCCACGCATACGTCTACTCTCCCGAGCCACCTTCCCGTGATGATCCAAGTGGATAAGATGGCTGATGATGACGAGCCCAACTCTTTAATTGTAGAGGCCTACTCCGAGATATATGGTTTAAAATTTAGTTAATAATAATAACAATGACAATAACAAAAATAACAACAACACCAATAATAATAATAATAATAATAATAATAATAATAATAATAATAATAATAATAATAATAATAATACTGCTACAGGAAATACTCGCTTTTGATTGGTTGGAAGTTGATCAATATACCTCAGTGTACCGATAGCTGATCGCATTTTAACAATGGACTCAGCTCTTAGTAACGAAAGCGAGTTTATCCAGGTGAACAAAACGTTCGTGTTCGCCAATTTAGACAAAGAAACAATTGATTATGAAGGAGCAGCAGTAAACAAAAACAGCGAAAAATCATCTCAAACGTGGCTCCGCCCATACTCGCAGTGGGCGATTTACCGTCGCCGTATCCTAACTCCTTCCGTCTCTACTTCGATGCCGCATTTTTTGCTTTCAATCTGCTTTGAAAAATAAAACAACTACAGGCTTATAAATCTTCCTTACCCTCACCTCCCACGTCCTTTGGACCAAGTCAGTGAGCAGCACAAACACAAACATTGATCCTCTTGTGAAAGTTTTATTCACCAGTTAAAATGAAACAAACCTACAACTACCTGGCTGTAGAAAAATAACTATGTTACAATTTGATGTTCATTATAACGATGTAAATATACTTTCGTAAGTTTTTGTTTGGCTTGAAGGCTGAAAAACACCCAATTATAGTTCACAGATAATTCGTTTACAACGGAGAACGAAAGTTTTGTTTCTTTGTCGCACCCAATACTTATCTTCGTATTGTGACACTCCTAACATTTAGAATGTACAACTTCGGTTAACGTTTAGTTGTATAGTGCGTTTCAACATGATGATGTCACGGCAGCCTCATTGGGGTCCTAAAACAATCCTACGAGAGTCGAAGTTTTTCTTAAGTAAACACTTTCTTTTGTTCCACTAAATTTGCATGATTGTTGGTCACGTGACTAAACATACTCTATAGCAAGGCGCCAGAAAGATGGATTATTAGCGAGTTTAAGCATGACGTTTACGGCAGACGGCAAAGGTCACCTCTGATTTTCTATCCTTTTTTGTAATCCTTAAATAAATCATACAAAAATAGAAAAGTGTCTCTTACTATTCACTGCAACTACAACTATTTTGATTCTACTGTACAGAGAGCTGAAGACAGACGGCAAAAGTTTCATTTTTGCCGTTTGCCGTTTGACGTAAACGTCATGCTTAACGTCTCTATTAACTCAACAAATAATACGTTAAATAATCTGAAATGGATCATCGCTATCTCACAGTGATGAAGTAACTATTTATTGCTTTTAAACTGGAGCTTCTTAGCACTGAACTGTAACATAAGAACAGTAACCCAATGGATAACTTATGGAACAAGGTGACAACTCAGAAGCAAAATTTCCAACCCAGCAAACACCCGGTCGTAGGAGATCTGTATAAGATTCCAATGCAACACGTACAAACAAACTCAAAACGGGACCACGGGACCACGATTTACATTTAATTAAATTAAATTATTGAAAACAGAAAAGCACAACCATATGATGAAATACAAGACTAATATAGCTGATATAGTCTAGACGTGAGCTTACAATACCGTGACAGCGTTAGGTTTAACAACTAAAGAAAGCAACCCTCATGAAATGATTAAGTCCAACCTCTGTTTACAGCACGTACCAAGCCTAAGCTCTATTCAGTACACAAAGCTTACCCTTAGAAAGTCCTGCAACTGTGCTCTTCATTAAGTAAAGAGCGTAGTTGCAGGAGTGCAAAGCTAACGCTTTTTCATTCTATAAACAAATAACAGTACACCTTATTATACATTAAATACGGACGCGTTCCTGCTTACATTTACAATTTTGACACTTGAGCTAGTGATCGGTTGCTTTCGATTTCGTTAAAGGACTGCAGTACGATAACACGCATAAGTCGTAGAGTGTCTTGCAGGAAGTAGCCGACACATGTTAATGTCCTTCTTACTAGCTGTTATCATCTTGCTTGTACCGTCACTAAGTTGCCAGTGTAACGATGCAGTTTCAATCAAGCAAGTCTTGCTCGCTTCCACCCGCGTATCATCTCGGCATGGCACCTCCTCTTCGTCCTCTTCCCTTTCCAGCACCCCTTCCAAGGGGTGTGGTCTTGCCTCCCCTGCCTCGGGTGCTCCGTAGACTTGCTTGGCTTGGAGCTTTGCTCACTGAAGATCACAAAATAGAAGCGTTGTTTTTAATGAAGTAATGCAATAACCATTCACGTACCATGGGAGACCACGATCTAAAGAGCAAGCCTTCATTACGAATGTTTAGTGTCAAATAAACCTGGTATTTTTAACTGAACTACAAAGCCCTAATTATCTTGATTACAACAAAAACCCGTTTGATTCTAGCCAAACTGCAAGCTGTAAATTAACTCTCACATAACGAATATTCAAATTCTGTTTAAGGACTGCATGACACACAAACTTGCCGCGGATTCAAGGTGCACGACCTGATCACGTGCGAACGGAAAGTTCAAGGTGTTGTTTCCCCCATGACACGTGACACGTTCTTTAATCGGAAACAATATTTGAGTTGGGATGTATAACGAAACAAAACGTTGTATGTTTTACCTAATTGTTGCTGGAGTCTCGCCTTGTTTGGTGCACATTCCTCTTTCAAGTGTTTACTCCAGACCTGGCACGACAAAATATAGATTTTATTCCAAACGAAGCATACCACATCTAACATACTGAAATTCCACACAAAACACACCACAGCATGCTTTCATCCAAATGGTCACTGACATCGAAGAGAGGAAAAGGTTAAGTCTGGATACGAGCCAAGTGGCTCATCAGGCCGGAGCTTATCCTGGTTTCAGTAGCATGAAGCAACTAGGAATATTTCTACTCCCCCCTGGATGGGATGCTAGTCCATCACACGGTTATCCCCAGCATTAAATTCGCCAGTACCCATGTATTCACATGGGCGAAGAGAGACACTGTGAGAGTGAGATGTCTTGCCCAAGAACACAACAAAATGGTCCCGGTCAAAGTTCGAGCCCGGATCCCTCGATCCTCACTCGAGCGGACTAACCATGAGGCCACGGCGCCTCCACACAAGAGAGGTCCAAAAAGGTAATACAGTTGTTGCGCTACATAAGCCTTATTCGAATCCTGAGGGCTATCCTTCTCAAGTCAATGTTAGTCCAATCCCGGTTTCAGAATTCCCAGATGTCGAGAAATAGGCGATCCTGTGACCAGAATTTTCCCGGCCCTCATGTACATCTCGAGCTGCTCTACACGTTTTTTGACGCTCTGATTCAAAATCTATACAACGCGCTAATAAATATCCGCAGAAGAGTTAAATATCACACCTAAGAATAACTTCAGAGGGTTTCAAACGTGTCACCTACAGATTTAAACCAACATCGTAATGCATACAACTGTTACAAAACTTGCCTCATCTCCTTTGCCAAGCGTTTTGTTGCACAGAACACAGCGGGGACCCTTGGCTTCTACAACAAAAATGTGCGTGAAATTAAATAAAGAGATATGAGACGACACGTTACATAGACAGATTTGACTAACATAATTACATCTTTGTTGCTACCTAATTCAGATCATGCGATGATTCATTCAGTTCAGAGGTTGCAATTGTCCTGTTTGTGAACACTCCTATGTAATCAGCTGGGTGTGGAAAATTGCACAGTTGTTACCTCCCGAATGAATCATCATCCGGTCTAAATTGGGCCGGCTACAAGGATGTATTCGTTTATTGGGATGACGCAGCTGTCGTGCGAATCCCAGATGGAAACCGTCCGTCTGTCGTAGTGGTCTTTGTGCAAGACACGCTGAAGGCAAACAGAACGTCACAGATACTTACGACTGCACTTTTTCTCCGCAAAGTGTTCTTCGAGATCAGCTTTCAGAACAGCCTCCTTGCATCGCGGACACTGAGCAAACTTGTCACTGGAGTCACACTCTGTCAGCAGATGCTCGCTGACGCCTGAGATTTCTGTCACCTGAGGGGAGGGGGAGGTAAGTGTGAGATGGGAAGCTGCAACTCCAAGTTATCAAACTGAAATTGGCATTCAAGGGAGGGGAGGGTACGTTACCTGAGCACAGTGGTCACATCTTTTTAGCATGGGACAGCTCTTCCAGTAATGCATATCTAACATTTCTTCAGTGAACGATTCGTTCTTTTCTCCGCAGAAGATGCACATCCTGTGAAATAATGGAAATGACGAAACGGGTCATGCTTCAAGACTTGAGCCTCTTTTCACTACCCCTGACTCCAAACTTAAGGAATCGTCCAAGGTCCAAATTCAATGTACAACCCGTACATTTCTCAAATATGTTAGCTATCGACTTCTCAAACTCATTAATAATTCATCAAGTTTAAACAAAGGAAATCACATCTGTGAACGGTGTTTAGATATCTGATCTTAACGAGTGACGATTTTAATTCTCCATTATCTCCTTAGATTTAAGATTTAGTTTCGATTGAAAAGATGCATCAAACACACAAGACAGTGTTTAACTACATTCCAAACACCTCCAAATTCATCAAGAATACTCTGCAAGACGTCGTATATTCAACTCTCTTCTCGGTATTTATCATATATCGAACACGGTCTATGAAATATGAGCAGTGCTGTCAGCAGCAAAATCATGCAACTAAGTGATACACACTCCTGCTTTAAAAGTGACAAAAAGGAGTAAGAGCTCTGAGACTACGACTTGCTTGACAGATACAGCACTTGATTTCCCGCATACAGTGAAACGATCTGTCCTTTAACTACACAGAAGCAACTGTTTAGCGTTGTTTTGCTGGTTTTCAAAACTTCCCAGTCAATCAAACAACGAAACTGCATAGGCAAGTTTCAAAGAAAAACAGCTACGAAACAAAGAACTTTATGCGGTACAATCATCGGAGTGGTTACTTCTTTTACACATAGAAGTACTATTACCTCACTTATAGCTTACCTGTCTACGTCAACTTGCTCCTCTGTAAAGTGAAAGATTAACAAGAGACTTGTTACAGATTTTTTCGCCATTTCGGTCAAAACGAGGAAAGAGGAATACGTCTTAAGGTATTCCATTTTCTTCCAAGAAATAGCATATTTTTTTGTTTTTTTTTTCTCATACCAATGGAAAGGACCCAAAGTAACCGTTTCCTGTAACTCGCAAAGCCTAGGGTTTGCAGGGATGGCAAAGTGGTGAGAACTTTCGCCTTCCACCACAGGGAGCACACAATCTTGCTGGGTAGAGAGAGAGAGAGTAAATAAAGGAACAAAAACAAAGAACAGTTTGCCTTTGTCTCCTCTTGTCATATCTTTTATGTTACGCGATTTTACTGAGAAAAACGCTGCTTACAAATTCTGCATAACACTAAAGCGCTAAACTCGTACCTAGGCCTTTCTGCGCTCAGCATTTTTTTTGTTTGTATAAAATTTGACACTTGTCAAATTTTATACACACAAAATAATTTTTTGCTGAGCTCGGAAAGGCCTAGGTACGAGTTCAGCGTTTCAGTGTTACGCAGGATTTGTAAGCAGCGGTTATCCCAGTAAAAATCGCGTAAGATAAAAGATATGACAAGAGGACACAAAGGCAAACTGTTCATTGTTTTTGTTCCTTTATTTACTGCGATGATCACTCTACACTTTCATTTACTCTCTCCCTACTCAGCAAGATTGTGTGCTCCCTGTGCTTCCACCAAAGATTCCAGCCCTTTGTGGGTCGAGTTTGTTGGTTCTCTACTCTGCTCTGAGGGTTTTTCCACGGGTTCTCCGGTTTTCTTTCTCCACAAAAACAATCATCCACAAATTTCACTTTGACCAGGAAAGAGAGCCCGCATGAAAACCAGCTAACGTTGATATTTCCTTTACTATTAAGTAATACTCTGTATGAAGACATACTATCCCGACAGTCTCCACTTTTGGACTGCAGGCCCATAATGCTTCACGAGATTGCTGTAGCATGTCACATGACCCCCTGAACACAGTAACACCAATGAGATGCTTCAAGGGGCAAGAACCTGGTGTAACCAAGATCCCTGTGGCATGCCATAGTTAGAAAAGAATTTTGTAATCTCTATAAATACAGAATTTTTCAATGTTTTAGATACAAAATGACTACCCCAGACTCCTGCTTGTAACGAACACAACTATTGATTAAAACTGAAGGAAGTCAATTGTACACAGATCTAGTGAAACTAACGACCCGACCATAAATAAAAAATAAGAAAACAGCGCAAACTAATGGCAAACTACGGCTTATATTGAATTCTTGTTTACTAACCTTTACCAGGCTTAGAGAAGCCTGCTTTGTCAGATTCCTGGAAAACAACATTGAGAATTCAATCTGAGTTACATTCATTCGTGCCCTGCTTGCTAGTAAACAAACAATTGAGAGGTTAAGCATGACGTTTACGGCAAACGGGAAACGGCAAAAATGAAACTTTTGCCGTCCGCCTTCAGCTCTCTGTACAGTAGAATCAAAATATTTGTATTTGCTGTGAATTTCAAGAGGCACTTTCCTATTTTTGTGTGGTTTATTTGAAAATTACAAGAAAAGAATAGAAAATCCGAGGTAACCTTTGCCGTTTGCCGTCTGCCGTAAACGTCATGCTTAAACACTCTAATATCAAGTTTATACCAACCCCTGCCATGTCTCGAAGCGCCTGAAGCTGAGCCTGCAAAGCTGCAATCTAAGATAAAGCACAAAATGATAAAATGTTATCAAAAGGCACGTGTTAAACTCCGCTATCACTGAAACAGCCCTCTAGTATTGCAGCCAACGCAATTCATTTCTGGTCACCCAATTAACGGGGTTCCATTTTCTTTACAAGAAGAGCGTACTGGAGACAACATAACTTGATAAAGACACAATGCCACAACATTTTGAAATAGGCCATGTGCTTATATTTGTGCGAGAGGCTTTTTCGATGGTGGAAGAAAGCGGTTCTGTCCTCGTGTACCGGTTCACAAGAGCCGATACAAAAGACCAAACAATACACAACAGCTAACCAATGACTCATAAACAAAGAAATAACAATGGTAATTTCCTTGTGAACCCGTACACCAGGACAGAACCAAGAAAGGCATTCCGCGTTTCAAAGCTGCTTGGGTGTGTATTTGGAAGGTGTGTCTAAACTGTTTAACGTGTGTCCAAGAAAACTGCATTGAACATAACGATACAACGATAAAATAAGGCGAGCCTCTGCACATACTGTAAGGCCATAAAATACAAACCATGCTCGCCATTAGGGGGCTTACAATCCGAAGACTCCTAAAATAGCTAAATCTAAACATATGCCCATGGTAGGGAGTAAGGGACTAATGTTTGTGGGGATTAAGATCAGAATTTTCCAGTACCTAAACTAAATTTTTTCCAAACATCAGTTGTTGGATTGTGCCACTAATAGACCATATTCGTATGCAGTATTTATTTTGCTATTGGACAGATACTAACTAGTAACTGAGGCTTATGCGGGGAGTCTTTTCAAATGCAACTGACATTTATCTCTTATTAATGATATTCTCCCACATGAGCCTCCATTGCATGCTAGTTCCAGTCCAATACCGAGAATACGGAAATAGCCAATTGTACCTCAGCTTGCTTGGCTTTCTCCGAGTTTGCCGTGGCCGCCTTTGCTTGTGCCTGCGAGTCAAAGGTCAGATACAAGCATAAAATCATTCTCGTCCCCAGAGCCCACGATCCTTCTGGCCTGCGGCAGGAATCGAGAGATCTGGGAGCAACCATTTCAGGCATGCGCCGTAGATGCAGACTGCGTGAGACCGGATGGGCAGAATTCGGTTATTTCCTTTTGTCACTTCAAAATGGTTGCTCCCAGAGCTCTCGTTTTCCGACCGCTGGCCAAGGGGAACGCGGCTCTGGAAACGAGATTGGCATAAAATAAGAGATAGAAATCATAAAACACGATGCAAACAGCTCTAAAGTGTCATCAGTAGCAAAGAATGAAGGAAGTGCTTTTTTTCTTCTAAATTAAACGCTAAGCAAGGATGATCAAAGCGGAAACAATGCTTCAGAATGTGCTGTACATTTTGCAAACACGAAAAAGCTCCAAGGGATAGGAGTGAAGATAATAATGTGGTTGGTCGAACCTACCCTTCTCTCAGCTTCAGTAGGCTTGCCATCGATCTTGTCGAACCCGTCAAACAGGTTTCTATACAATGGGTTTTTCCTGGTGGCCGGCTCATCGGGTGGAAGGTAGCCACGAACAGTGTCCTTTACCTAAAACAGAAAGCAAGTAGGTTCATCATCTCTCCTTCAGTCACCCAGGTTTCTTTATCGAACGAACAAAAATGCAACGACGATTTGAATACCTTCTTATATAGCTCTAGTACAAGCCTTGACGCGGGGTCTCTCACATCACCACTGGTGTGTTCCAAGGCCGGCAAAACAACCTGGAAAAAAAGAAATCTCGTTGAAACCATTAATGACTGATGCCTTCGCTATATTTCTTATGTTATAGTGTAAGGAAGTATCAGAGAATTATAATATATTTTCTAATAACGCCATTATTCCTATAGCAAACAAAAAATATACAACTAAACCTTGAACTACATCAGTTACAAGACAGTAGAATGAAAATAAATAAATAAAAAATAAAGACGGCAGAAATGCAGAGAGGAAGCTTTATGCAGTTCACATGTATCAGAAAGCGTTCTCGAACTCATTAATAAAACATAAAGTTTAAACAAAGGGAATCACGACCGTGAGGTATTTGGATATCTGTTCTTAATTAGCACAGATTTTTAGTTTTAGTTTTCATAGAGAAGAAATATCAAACAGTCAACATAGTATTTCTCCACAGTTCCAAACGCCTCAAAGTTCGTCAAAAATACTCTGCTTCGCGTCGTATTTTCAACTCTCTTCGCGGTGTTTAGAACTATGGCCAGACACTGTCGTTGGTGTTTGATATATGAAAATGAAACATGATCTTACCCTCATAATATTTCCAGTGGAAAGGCTCCTGGAAATGAAAATAGGAACAAAGAGTGCATGGTAATTGTAATCTCCTTACGAGTAAACTCGAGCAATACAATTCTAATACGCTTCATTCTTCTATCATGACTGCCTCTGACGGCGAAACTCAACTCATGTGGTGAAAAGCGGTTAAGACAAGAAAAGGGAGAAACTATAACAACGCTAATGAATAGGCGTTTGGATCTAACAGTAATCAAGGACTCTTATTCTCGAAAGTTCAATAAAATGGCTACCAATTACTGCTTTTGGCCGGAGCAGTTTTCAAATGGGTGTCGTTAAACCAAAACCAAGGAAATCACTCTAGTCAATCACGAAAGATGCAGACAATACAATGTAACAATCAAACTTCAAAGCAAATACTAGCCTGAAAGCAAGCTGTCGTGTTTGTGCCGGGGGCATGAGACGCTAGGTCTCCAAGTGCTCTTCGTAGTCTCACTCGCGCGCTATAACGAAAAGCCAGATGGCAGCACTTGAGTGCGAAACCCAAACACGAGAGCCTGATCGATAGCTAAGCAAATTATTCTGGCAGACGCAAAGGACGGGAAAACGAGTGCAAACCGAGTCGCGATTAGTTTTGATTTTACTTGATTTGATAACAAAGTCACCCGAGTTTTTAAGCCAATCGCTCAACATGGTGAAGGAAACTGACCTGCAGAAACGCGAATTCTGCTTGAAATTCAAGTGACTGCCTGTAGCACTGCTTTAACAGTAACGATCTCTCTAATAACAACCAGTGACCTCCAAAGACGCACTGTGGCCTTGATTAAAAGAAGTAGCGATTTCGTTCTGTTTCAAACGAAGTAGCGATTTCGTTTTACGATTTTATTTTAGTTTCGATGAGAAGATATATCACATAAGAAGCGCCAACACAGTTAGTAGTTTTAAAGCCAACCTAAAAACTCACTTATTCCGCCTTGCATTTTTATCATAGTTGTTTCTATTATTGTAAGTTTTACTTTTAATTGAAATTTTAGCTTTTTAAATCATTGTAAGTTTGCTTTTAATTGTAATTTTAGCTTTTTAACCTTTTTATTCCGTTTTTAATCTTGTCATGCGCATTTGAACATTTTATGGAATTTGCGCATTATAAATGTTATTATTATTATTATTAAAAAACTCAAGACAGGGTTTTACCACATTTCCAAACATCCCGAAGTCCTACAAAATACTCCGCTTCGTGTCGTATTTTCAACTCTTTTCTCGCTGTTTGGAAATGTGTTTAAACATGATCTTTTGTGTTTGATATTTTTCATAAAATTTTTGTGTCTATGTGCCCGGCCTACATTACAGTAACTTATAAGCCTTTTCGTTTCTTGAAGGAAGTGACTTCCCAAGTGTAACGAAAGAAGAAAAACTTCAAAGGCCTAGAGCTGAAGGGTACGATGTCGTTGGCGCGTTTAACAACTAAAAACAATCTTGTATGTTAAAAAATGTTGCCAAACCTACCCAGGTTTATCAGAATCCAATTCGAGAACAGCAAGGAGTTTCTCGATGATCTCAATTCTGCTCTTGTACATCCTTGGCTGTGATTATGCAAGATAACAAAAATAATAAGCTGAAAAGCTTCAAATATGTTAAAGTTAAATATTTTCAAGTTCGTACTGAATCAATCACCTTCACTAAAGCTACAGAAAAAAACTCAGCCCTGACGCTCCATAGCAATTTATTCCATGTCTGAAGTACAGATTGAAATATACTCACTGCAACTTGATGTTTCGATTTAAAAGGCCGTGTCGCATGGTCTGGTATAACACCTAGAGGCTA
The DNA here is from genome assembly GCA_019787425.1 of Platygyra sinensis. Taxonomy (NCBI): domain Eukaryota; kingdom Metazoa; phylum Cnidaria; class Anthozoa; order Scleractinia; family Merulinidae; genus Platygyra; species Platygyra sinensis. The sequence goes on from JAHPZR010001940.1 coordinate 70,821, forward strand.
AATAAAACAAGAAATAAGTAACGCGGTCTTTCTACCACGAACAAAACAACAACAAAGGTCTGACAGACGAGTGTAATGTCGTTTTACATGTGTTTATTGGGAAAAGAGGAGGACAAAGTGAACAATAACTGTCGAGTTAATCTGTTTCAAATCACTGATTCTTTGCGTAACTTATAACTGAGGATAGTACAATAACTTACGAACAAACAAATATATACGTTTACACAGGTAGTCAAATTTAAACATGAAACAGCAACAACAACAGTAATTCAAATCTCGAGTAGCAGAGAAAGGTCTCTAACCTTGATGTCCTTGTGTACAGCCAGCTCCATAATCATTGCAGTGGCGGCATCGCGACTTCTTGCAGCCTGATGGTTAAGATCAGTATAAATAAGGCAGTTGGTGATATTGAAAAGGAAGGTCAGAATGGACTAATAGCGATGGAAAGAAGCTTCAGCTAATAGTTCGCAAAACATGTTTGAGCTAAATGACTTGATAAAAAGAGACGCTTTACATGATGAACACGTTTAACACCACCTGAGACACAAAACTGGACAAAACCTACGTGTAATTAACAATTAATGGACGTCGGAGGTTGAGCAAAATATCGTGATTTGTCATTAGCGAGCAGGTCAATTATCATTTTTTCTCACTAGGCAGTTATTTGCAGATCACGTGGTGGGCTCTCCGCCAATGAAAAGGAAGCAAAAATGCATCGAATGATAACAAAACTTACCATTTCACCAGATTTTGTTAACAGAGGAGGAGTTGTCTGAAATAAAGGACATATGCAAAAAGTTTATATTTACTTCCCAGAAGACCCTGCAGCAAAAAACATGATCATCTTTTCTTAAGGTAAAGACGTGTTTGTCAGGTTTGTCTCACAGACATTTGTTGCCGTGTTAGCGTTTGACGTATTTGCTTGGATAAAGGTTTTATTAAAATTTCAAACATCAGCTGTTAAGTTGTGGAATATCTTAGTGATAAATGGCAACTTCTGGTGATAACAATAAACTTACTACCTACCTTTTCAGCAACATGAGACATTTCCGATTTTACAATTCTAAAAAAAGAAAAGAAAAACATCACCAGGTTAAACTCAGTAAACATGTCTATAACCAGAACAAGACAAGGCCCGTCACCAAAGACACCACACACATGAAAATGGTTAGACCTACTGTCCACACTAATCCGTCGCGAAAACGGAGCTTTTCTAAAACGCTCTTCAAACACGAGGAATTCAGTGAAAATGCAGGCTTTGCGCTTTAGCGTCGCCGAAAAAAATTCAAAACGGGGCTTGTCGGTGATTTCTCTGCCCAACTTCTCCTCAAACAGAAATAAAAAATGACCGGTACTTGCGACGTTTTCAAGTTAATTTTCTTTAGCGTAGTGCGGGCGGAAAACTTTTGAAGCGTTTTCAGAGTGAGACCCCCGTTTTCAAATTTCTCTGGCATGGTGAGGACAAGACCCAACTAAGCTACAGAAAATAAGGTGTCACTACACAAAACATTTGAGAACACATTCATTCGATGACTACTAGTATCGGCAGAGCAGTATTTATAGAGTATGTTTCAACAACTTAAAGCAGGTCCTTTAACCACTCTAAGTCTCTAAACGTTTTAATGTAAATTGAAATCGCGATGGCAAGAGAAAACAGCTCCACAAAGAGTAAACATACTTTTACCAGTAAGTAATAAAATGAAAGTCTTACCTGTGGCGAGGAATGTACGTCTTGATCAGGGAACGTAGCACCTCAAGACAGGCATTAAATACCTAAAACAGTGATTCAGTTACAGTTACAATCATTTAACGCCACTGTTCCGAAAATTAAAACACTAATCAAAGGGTGACAAGTGAACTATCACAAGCATGATGAAAAAAATTAAAAACCCAAGACGCCTATTTTCTTTGATGGAAATCCTGTCCACTTCTATTAACAAAAACCTGTATTAGCGTACTGAAGTTACGAAAGGGGTGTCACAATTCTTTTTCATTTTCTTTTTCTTTTTCAGAGAACACTTGTTTGAAAATTTATGTCAATTAAAATAATCATGCGGCGATCTTACTGGGCACCATCAGGGCGATTTTTGCTGCATTTTGAGTCAAAAGTGTGTTTAAAATATATATCTAAGTACCTTTTGCTGCAGTACCAAACAATACCAGAATACCACAATGTGACTGACAATTGTTTTCTGGGAGTATAATGTATTTGGCATACGGTCGAGGGTACTAGTCATAATGTTAGCACTCTTTTGACCGAAACAACAGCGAAATCTGTGGTGATCAAACCATGACAAGTGCTTTACGTGGCATTTTCATGCATGCACCAGATTTAAATACAAAAAGGACTGTGGCTAGTAACAAAGATAAAAAAGAAACAGTCCCAAAAAATTATCTATCAAGTTACACTCAAACAAAAAAAGCGAAAAACATAACTCTACTCAGTAGAAAATCGACAAGTAATCAGAATGGCGTTCATAGTACAGAATTTCATATTTAAAGAACAAAGCAACAAGCTTACTGAAAACACTTGATCCTTGATTCCTTTCTGGATGAGAAACACAGCTGCTTTTACAACAGTCTTGGGATCCTTGTCCGCTGCCAGCTCAGGGATGTCAGAAGACATCTCCTTCTCAAGGTTCTCCATGGCTTCCTGACGATATTTCCATTGCTTTGAATACGCATGTTGAACCTAAATGATCAGTTCATGAAAATTCATTTGTTTTTAGGTGTTTAATTAGTTTGCTTTGCATTATTCCTCATTGGGTTAATCAGACCGTTAAAAACCATTCCTCATGAATATCACAACACTTGACGCCGACGAGTTCACTCGAGTTTGTTATTGTAAAAATATATTGTTGACAGTGTAAAATAGCGCGTGACATTTTCTTATATTCTCTTGTAATCTGTATTCGGCGTGTCTCAGATTCTTGTAAATTATATTGCTCGAGGCTACTACGCCATTTGTTGAATTATTTGTCTCCTTTACTTACTAGGAACCAAGAAGCTTTAATTAGTAAAGCCTGTTTTTATTATCACTTTTTTCACTGTCGTCGCACCTTTGGTAGATAAACAAACGCATACTTACCAGGTCCTCTCCAAACACTTCAATGACAAATGATGCAGTTCTGAGATCATTCTCTTTCAAGGGCTCAGGTCCGTCTGTCAATCAATAAAAAATCTTAACATTGTTATAACTTGCAATGTTATCATGGAATAACAAGATTACTCACTTTAGCTGCTTCTAATTGGTTCTTAAGGGTAAATACAGCTTTAAAGAGAACTTGCTGAAGATGTCAGTTACAAAATAACGCTCAACCCACACTACATTTATGCCTGAGAAATTTGGAAACGGCGTGTTAACACTGAAAACGCATCAAATTATTTCCCTCCACACCACGCCAGTAAAATTTGAAAGCGCAACGATCACCGGGTTTTTTGAATTTGCTTTTGAGCAAAACTGGGGCAGAGAAATCACATGATGATGTCATCAACATCAAAAAGCTCGTTTCCAAAATGTTTCCCAACCTGTCAACAATAAAACGCAAAGTAAGCGTTTTCAAATGTCTCATATGTAGTGTGAACGGTGGCTAATATAGAGTGCGTAAGGTTCTTGTGACAGGATCACACGCTATTCAGCTACGCTGTTAATCGGCTCAAACCAACTAATTTTAACTTCTTCTTTTTCAGCTACCGGTATTCTGAAAGGTATGTCAGTCTGACATGTAACAAATACTGTCAGTGGTATTATTACACACATCTATCCAAACGCCACTAGGTTGATATTCACTTTCAATTTAAAAGAGTTTGAAAAATACGGCGATTGGCGCTGATGTTAATAATATAAATTTTTACCTCCAGAATTTGCTGCATTTTCTTTTGGACTTTCCACTTCTGGTTCAGCTTCTGGAGATCTTAAATATGCAAGAAGTGACATGACAACATCAGTTTAATCCAAAGTGTTTAACCTCCCCCTTGTTTAAATTCTGTTAGCCTGTTCCAAGCATTTGATGATTCATTCTTGCGCTCACTCGCACAAACCAAGGGACTGGAACAGGTTAAGAACCTGCACACGACCAACACGGAATCTAAGAATGTGTAAGTTAACTGGAACGGTATCTATCCGTCTGTCTGCACCAGCCTTCTTATTCATAAAAAAATTAAGCAGTAAGTGCAGGAG
>JAHPZR010001940.1:80000-97500 GCA_019787425.1 Platygyra sinensis
TCCATACTTTTTCCAGGTCTGGAAAAGTAGTTCGCAAATTTCCAGACTTTTTCAAGAATTCAAGACTTTGTACGAACCCTGTATAGTACACTATCAGCCAGTCCTAAAAAATATGTGCACTGATTAGCTAAAAATCTTGTCTCTTTAACTTGATGGAGACACAGAACTAGCACCAGCTGTTGACATGCTGATGGCACGAGCAAAGAGAATTTACACTTTGATAATCAAAGTTAACTAGTTGTTCCCCTCTTTCTCCTTGCAGCGTTTTCGAAAAGAAATAGAAAATATGTTCAAGTAGCCACAAGTTCAACCCCTGCAAAATTTTGCTTCAGGGTCAAGTTTAAGACTGTTTTTAATACCTACAGAAAATAAAAAAGTGTTATTTCATGGAAATCTAGTAAGAATTTTACTAAAATAATTTTGATTATTTGCTCTCAATATTTATGTAAAATATAGATTTAGGTCACTCTAAAAGCGGAGCTCCTGTAGCCCGATTAGGCTAACCCTGGATAAGGTTGAATTTTGCCGTGGGGTTTTGTTTGGCCTTCTATTTTGAGTTTAATAATCACAAAACCGATACACAAAACAAAAGCTGTAAACAAAAAACATTTGCAGAGAAGAAACAGTTATAATGGGGTTTACTTTTAAACCTGGATTAGAGTTAACAGGCTTCTGAACAACCTGGCTCTGTTTTCAACAAGTAAACCTGACATGAGCCCGCGATCCAATCGAAAACCAGCACTTGGTCAGCGGTCAACTTTCATAAAACACGTGAACTCAATGAGCTATAAACTTGAGCCTGCAATATGGTCACGATACTGGTCAGCAGATAACTTAATTTGACAGGTGTCAATTGATCATAACATGATGTCATATATCAAAAAAGTACACGGTAAACCAAGGCTGTCTCTGTCAACCTATTATTTGGAGTATGGACGCCATGTTGCGCGACTCCACCACCACCGCCACCGCTGCTGTCGACGTCGTGCATACACGCCCACGAGAACTACCGCTGGCCACAATAACATGAGAAAATCAATTCATGGGTTTCCTTTATTTCCCAATATGGGTATGGGGCTCCACTTGGCGGCCCTTCAAGCTGCTGGAGCTCCACTAATAATAGTTCATTAAACTCTAGTAGCTATCATTATTAATTTCTTATGTTCTGTGTCTTATTATAGGTTCTCGCTCTTCTCTCATGTAAATCCTAGCTATTTGTGAATATATGTGTATATCTATTTATTTATTTATTTATTTATTTATTTACCTAATTTTATCATTGACATATTTTGCTAAATTTTATTGTAAGTAATACAACCTGCCCCGATTAGATTTGCTATATGCGGGCTGTATAAATTTATAAACTTGTTTTATGGCAATTAATTTAATAAAATGATGATAACGATGATGATTTGGCCTTAATGGCCCTAATTATCAACTATCACGGCAGAGATATCAAGAACAAATAATTTATTAATTTAATTGTCTAAGAAATAGTAATTAATCAGCATTATAGTTCCCTGTCGTAAGTCCCCATTGCCACTTCTGGGTGACATAAAATTGGTAACTGAATACATGAATAGTAAAATTAACTCTTGCAAGAATAACAAACTGCAGAATTCATCAGAAGTTAATTGAAATGTACTTTTTCTGAAAGTTAGAATACAATCCTATGATTTGGAATCATATTCATTTAACTATCCTTCTAGACTTGTTCTTACCTTGTACAAGTCTGAAATGACAGCTGTCAGCTTCTTTGCATAGTCATATCTTTCCTCTGTTAAAAATAGTTGTGATTATCATAACATGTTACGTCTATAAGATCAAAACAGTAAAACAGTAAATTATAGAATAAACACATGGTTCGAAATTAACATTCGCAAACTCGCAAAATGCAAGTGATTTTGATAAGCTGCGAGTGAGAAAAATATCCACTAGCAAGCATTTGTGGGTTAGAATCATCTATGTCTCCCAAACATTTGGAAAGAATGTGCTAGTGGTCTCACCAGTTTTCTAATGGAAAAAATCTTACTAGCCAAACTTTGCAAGTGGACTGAAAAGTTAACTTCGAGCCCTGAAACAATTATTATCAAGAAATTAATCGTAAAATCAAACACAAATTGTGAAGAAATAGAAGTAATAATAGCTTTTTATTATAGTTATTGAACAATTGAATGGCTTGGTGCAAGACGAACATAAGTGACTTTTCCAGGTGAATTTTTTCCCTTCAAAAGTGCCTGAATTTTTGCTTGTGCTTTTCAATTAAGAAGTAGAACATTCCCTTGCATTTTTTTATGGTTGGTTTGCACTTTGCTTCTGAGAAAAACAAAGACAAAATATCAAAGCGCGCACAATGAACGCATTACAAAGCGGAACAAGAGCATTTCAGCCAAAAAAAAGATACAGGAGAATGTGTTTCTACTAAACTGAAAAGCACATGCAAAAATTCAGGCACTTTTGAAGGAAAAAAAATTTCACCTGAAAAAGTCACTAGCATCCGTCTTGCACCAAGCCATTCAATTACTTAATTTATTTATATTTATTATCATTGTTTGTTACTGGCAACCATCCAAGTTAACTTTTTTCCTTAGTGGTCATTTGGCAACTGAATGTTTATTTCTGGTCGCCAGTAAAAACTTTTAGTCACCAAAATATGCAAATTAATTAGTTAATTAATAATAATTAACTAATAAATATATATAAAGTAATAATGAGTAATTAAAGTGCTATCCCTGAGCCAATTTAAATACATCTTTAACAACTAAATGATAATGGTTTCAAAATGTCAACACAGATGTCCTCAGCACAATGCACATGGGATGCTACAGCGTTGCAAGACTATAGTTAGAGTGCAAATACCAAAAAGCAAATTTTTACTTTGGTATCTTCATGTTAGCTAAGATTACTCTGACTCAACTCACTTAAAATGCGTACCAGAAGAAACAATCAGTAATAGTAATAGAGACAATAACAGTTTCTTCACACAAACATATAAAGGCTGGCTGTGAAATCTATGCGCCAAAAAAGCCCAAGTATGTGCAAATTTACTGCCATTTTTCCCGGGAGAAAATTTGATCGACAAAAAATGAAAAAAAAACATCACTTCACAAAACACAGAAATACTGTGGATCTTAATTCATATCTACAGAGCAAAAAGATACATGTAAGTGTAAATGGCACAGATTACATAATACAGACTGCAGCAACTAGATGATGGAAAGTGTTGGCCAACATCATCACTGGCGGCATTTACTTCCTTGATCAAAACTTAAAGTAAACTTTTATTTCTACTCGAATGTTGAAAGAGTTCTTGAATGACAAAAACGAAAACTTTAGCTGGATTAACGACAACAGAGCTGTTCACACTTGAATTGTTTTTAGTAATATTACAAACAATTCAAGCGTTAAGGCATGCGAATTGAATGAGAAATATAATAAGCTTGAATATTGTTTCGCATCGATGAAAACTGTGTTATTTTACAAGACGTAAAACACATCCAGGTTCTAATTTGATCTCACAATAATTATATCTTTACAATTACGAAGTCGCTTTCCATTGCAGTATTTAAAATTTATGTTAATGGCACAATTTAAATACAGCAAATGTTCGCACTATTATGTCACTTGGCAGTTTTGCTGTGCTTTGGAAGGAAGTGTTTTTGCTTCCGCTGTCACAAGATGTACCGGTACTTCTCAAAATTAATACACTGTAGATCCGGTCACTGTTGGCCTTCCAAATTTCCAATCAATTTCAAAGCTTTTACACTTTCTCATCTTTTTTTTGATTGCGTGGATTGTCTCATGTTCACAGGTAAAATTATCATGTCCTAATGTTCACTCAAGTGGAACAAAGTTCATCGCATACGAAATTAGCATACTGTAAATTCGTTCTTTCTCGTGATGCCAATCATTGGGTTCTTGGAATTTAATGGTTGAAACTTTATTCTACTTTTGTCTCAGTTTCAGTAGATTAAAATGGCAAATGAAGTTAAATTTAACAAGTGAATTCATAACGCTCACAGCATTTTTTTTAGGGGTCCAGATTTTTATCACATTGATTTTAGTCACCGGGCTGGCGACTTCCGCTTCAAGTTAGTCGCCAGCTTCAAAATTCTAGTCGCCATGGTGACTAAAATGGTCGCAACTTGGAGGATTGACTGGTATTCAAAACAGTCACAAGGGCAAAATTTGCTTACGTCGTACTGCTTCTCTTTTCTTGTCATCTAATTTTCTAATCAAGGCTGCTGTTTCAGCATCCTGTAAAAGGGATCAAGTATTGTAGTTACAATGTTAAACATTAACACAAAGCTTTTATTGGTGAAGCACATCATCATAATTAATATTACTTTATTCAGAATGAGCACCAAATTAAAATCAAGCCACTTTCTGCAAAACAGACTCTTTAATACACAGCACCCATTTATTGGCTTGTTCATGGTCATGTGACATCTAACAATGGAACTGTTTACTACCAAATGCCATGAGCGGGCAACATTTCGAAAATTGTGGCATCAAAGGGGAAACAGGTCACTGTTACCCGCGAAATGGTGGCCGCTGTTGCACATGATCAGAGCATGCAGTTGAAGGTGGCCTGATGTTGTCGCTCAGCACATTTTTGAAAATATCTGCTTTTGTTTCGATGTACTCACACTGCATATAACAAATCACTTAATGACTGGTCCCTTGGGGAACAGTGTATTTTGTTTCCTTCGCATCACAATGTTTCTATCAACTTTGTCTCAGGAAACATTGAGATTCACAGGAAACAAAATTCACTGAACCCCTCGGGACGAGTCATTAAAGTGCACCTACATGTGACACCAAAATACTTTTTTCGCTTAGATAAATCTTTGCACCCGTTCAAAATGCACTGCGCCTTTTTTCAACTAAATCTTTACAGGCTGCAAAAGTTACAAAATCCGGCCATCATCTGCTCCACGACCGAGCAAATAAGGGGTATCAGGGTCCCAACCCTTTTTCAGAAACAAACTTCTACGACTTTTCCAGGACTCAGATTGGTTTTTCAAGGGCTCTAAAATTCACATTAACCCATACAATCCCAAGATCTCAATGTTAATCCTCCTTACTGCCTTCCATACACTTCATATTTTTTAGCTGAGTTTAACATATTTCCAGAACTTTCCAGGACCACTGACCTTTTCTCAGGATTTTCCAGTTCTGGAAAATCCCATAAAATTCCAGGACTTTCCAGGACCCATATGAGCCCTGTGGTATAGGTCTATTCCCAGTTTGATGCCACAAATGGATTTGCATCGTAGTAAGTCTTTGTAAACATGCATGCAAAGAGGTTTGTGACGTCAAACCAGGAATAGACCCATACTCCCTACTGCTCAGTCGTGGAACAGATGATGGCCAGATTTCATAACTTTTGCAGCCTAGAAAAAGTCAAGATAAGGTTGAAAAAGGGGCAAAAAGATGCAATGCTTTTTAAACAGGTGCAAAGATCTATTTAAGAGAAAAAATATTTTGGGGTTAAATGCACTTTAATGTTAACCTCATAGAAAAATACCCACACCTGATACATATCAAAGGCCAAATCATCCATACGAGAGATGTAATCAGGCCTGAGGAAAAGAAAAGATATAGTTTATATCATTATTTTTTTATTATTATTCATTTACTTACTTCACAAAATTACATTATTTACACCATTTACATTACAATACTCAATTTACAATAAACTATTTACATCCTTGCAATACAAAAAAAAACATAACGAAATTAACATGTACCATTAACTGGAACTATAACTTCTACTTTTAGTCTTTATCCTCCTATTTACATGGCTATTAACTATACAAAAGTTGTTTAAGAAGTTACACTACTTTAGTGTTTATATCATAAATGCATAACCTATGAACAATAAATAAAAATATAAATAAACTATTTATTAAATAATATCAAAATTAGACTAAAATATTTGCTTTGAAAGTAATCAACACAATAATAATTGTGTATATACAGTGCTAAAAAATTAGCTGTATGATGCCTTACACTGTACATTTTAGGTTGCAAAACTCAAAATGATGCAGTGCTCAACAGATCCAATGCAAGAAACAAAACCTCTATGCGGAAATGACAAATCAAACTTTGCTAGGTAGTACCGTGCTGTATACAACGATACAGAATCAAATGCTTGTTCACCCGGGGTTTCACTGTATATTAAATAACTCTGCTCTTGCCAATCTAATAGAAAGTTAATGACTATATATATTCATCATACTTGTTAATTCTGCCCCAGACAGGTCCATTGTTTGAGTTGGGGCTCATATAACCCTGCACAAGGCTGTCAACATTCTTAAGCTGCCAAAGAAGTACATTATTTTAATACAAAAATAATTGACTTCCATTATTATCGTACATGTACTCTTAAAAAAGTTAACAATTTTTCATTACTCCCTTATAATTACCTCTCATATAAAAAAACCTTGCATGTTACATGACATGTAGAATTAAATTTTCATTTGCAGAGTGAATTTTGCATGAAGGGTATACAGAGATGTACTTTACAAACACTGCTGGCTTAGCTCATGAAGCTACTGTTAATAGACATTTAAAAAGCAGGCCCCAGTCGTTAAAGGGTGGAAAACGCTATCCACTGGATAAATTGGTAGTGGATTGCAGTGGATACACTAAATATACAAAACGAACCACCATATCCACTGGATAGTGATCTATCTGGACAGTGGATAGTATTGTCTGCTCTTTGAACAGCCTGCCAGGCCTACCATTTGAAAAGTGCATCGTGAACCTTGCTTCTTGTTACTTACTGGATCAGGATCAAGTGGATCATAAGGTGTGTTCAGTCGATCCCCAATCACATTCACTGCAACCAAGCCAACCTAAAACAGATGAACCATTACATTGTGGTTAAAACTCAAACCTGGCTAGGAATGGTTTGAATGCTTGCATAATCAAACTAGCATTTTGTGTACATGACAATTTCTATTACTCTTTGCCATTAGTAATAAATAGCAATCAAATTCATGGTGAGCTACCAATTGAAAGAAAGTGATAGATCCTGCCACCTAAACTAGCGATATGGCTGTTCTAAATTATTATATTGAAAAAATGATTACAAACATTATTGCGCACGTTTGTTGTGGCTGCTTTCGTTTATTTATTAACTGAAAAAGCTCAAGACAGCTTGCCTGATTGTAAATATTGTACTTGTTGACATGGTTCTTGTGGAGGATTAGCTTTACAAAATGTCCTTCAGCATCAAGGTGGATGGATTTCAGTTCTCTTGCCTGAAAGACATTGAATAATAAGTTACAAGGTTACATGTACAAGTGCAAAACTAAGTACATTACACACTCTGATGCTTAAAAGCATTCAGTTGTACCAGTAGGATTTTAAATCAATTTTGTACATGTATCTCATATTCTCTTTATAGTTGTATTATGTTCCCTTATTATTAATATAGCAAATTAACGATGGCAAATTGTGAATAGAATCTCGTACAGTGTAGGTCACAGAAGCTTTTGATCTGATCTCAAAATCTTGGAATCCTTGCTTTGTGATGTAAGACTTCCCTTCCAAGCAAGAAATTTGAAAAACTGCCAGTTACTGTCAGTAGCAATTGACCTGCCTAGACTATTTCCTCTTAAGTAGACACATGTACATACTGAACATGGCTATGTACATACTGCACATGGCTAAAGCAACAATAACATTATTCATAACAAGCTCTAACTTGTAAATTGTAAATCAAAAATCCACTGTACCTTGAAGTCCGTGTTTTCATTGTCAGAGAGTCCAACATATCTTTAGAAGAAGTAAAAAGTACCTTAGATGATCTCAGAATAAGTATTTTTAAAAGAAAAGATAGCTATTTCCACACACAGCCAGCCTAACATATACAGTAACTTGGAACTCTTCACATGTTAACAAGTGGTATTTTGAAAACCATCAAAGACTACCACAAGATAATTAGTAAATAATTATATTTTGTTTCTGTAAGGCTGAACATGAAAGAACTGTACATTCAATCAGAGAGAGAAATCAAGAAACTCAAAGGTCTTTCTGCAGATAACCCTTTCTTTTCTTTTCTATTTTTGTATCTAAAACAGTTGTGTAGTCACTGTCACACAGAAGTCAGGGCCAGTCAAGCAAGTTTTTCTTTTGCAGATGTAGTACAAGTTTATAGAAACAAGACATAACATTTGCCTGAATTTGCACAAAAACTTACCCCAGCCGTTTAAACTTTGACGTTAATAAGGAAGGAGGCTGTCCAGCAGGCACTTTGCTGATTAACACCTCCACTTTACTGGCTGAAGAACAATTAAACAATTACCATAATTAGAGATTCATACATATATCAGCCAGTCTCAGGGTGCTAAGTAAATCAGGCAAATAGACAGTAATGGCCGACAGGCATTGCACTTGTAGTAGCCAGTTTGCAAAAATATACAGAATAATGAGATAATCTATAATCAGAGTTAACAGGGAGATCTGCTGTTGGTCAGCAGATGTTCACTGCGGGCATGTGTAGTTGTGCCATTGCCGTGCACTTTCACCCTGGTTTGCTCGGCCTTTTGCTTGTCGCTTTGCCTTTGGTTTGCCCCACCCACCCACCTCTTGGTTCATGGTGGGCCCTTGTGTCCAAGTAAGTATACTTATTCTCCACTGAGAATCTCAGTGTGACAGGTGCCCATACAGGGCGCGACGAAAGTGCTGTCCGATAGCCCGGGGCTAGTGGAATGACTTGTCGGGCTAGCGTTTTCTTATCGTAGCTTGCCCGACGGGCAAGCACTGTTGGTCCTCTTTTCTGATGATAAACTTAATTTCGGGCTAGCTCCTCAGACCTTCGGGCTAGTAATCTCAAGTAATAGCTTGCCTGAAGGGCGACCTCATCTTTTCATTTTCGTCTCACCCTGCATGGGGTGGTCACCCGTGGGAGGTTGCCATGGTTACCCCCCTTTATTTGCTTTTTGCGCACACTTGCTCATTGCCTGCTTTGCTGTCAATTAGCACCTATCCTCCATTTTGGATATTGCCTTATCGACAAGTTAACATGTACTTTGAACATTCTGATTGGCAGGTGGTCTCGCAGGTCAAACACAAAGCAGGCATCAATGGACAAGCACATGTCATTAACTAAGGGTGGTCACCAAGCCACAAAACCGTCTAACAACAGCAAGCACTTACATATCATGAACTGATGAGACAGCAACTGAAGTTTCCTAACCCGTATGGGTTCCTTCATCAGCAGCACTAGTTCTTGGGGATAAAGACAGAACCTGGCAATATCAAAGATATAGCTAGTCATTGCTTTGAGTACCTGTGATCAGTGGTGTCTTCCAAATTGTGAATGTGGTTTTCTCTTTATAATAGAGCTAGTATGTCTTCAATGATGTGGAAAATTTTTGGTCATGTTTTACTATCTCCCCATTCCTTCACTTAGTTCTGACATTAAATTATGCATTTCATTCTTACCAGTGCTTCATAGTAACTCTCTAACTGGCACTAAGTTTAATTAATAATTGAAACAACACTGTTTAATTTAATTTCCCGAAGGTCTCTTTATATAGGTGCAAATGTTAAAAGCACCTTGTCTCAAAAATGCTCACAACGAGTCAGGGATCCAAAGAAAAGTGGTTTCTGGTCATCGGGAACAAGTACATGTACAGATTATCCTGCCAGGCAAGTGACTTTGTATTCTCACTTGCACCATGGGCAGGGAGCTGGCAAGTGTTCTGCCAATGAAATAAAAAACTAAGAGTTGACAAGGGCCAGCAAAACTTGAGAGCTGCTGGTCTGAAGGACAAGTAGAAATCTAACTTTTTTCACCTGGAAGACTGCCATCCTTTGGTTGTGGGACTGTGCAACTGAAAAAAACAAACAGAAAAAAACATCAAATTTGCTTTTAGTAATGTCATGTATACAGTTAATTTCCTCAGCCCTGATTTCTGGTGCACAGTCCTAAAGATACATATAGTATCAGGTAACAAAATGAAAAGTACTGTATCATTTGGTCCTTTTCACACTAACAAAGTCTCTTAGAGGGTTGTTGTTTCTGATGCATGTACTGTACCTTATCTCTAGGACTTTCACTACATCACAATATGGTGTATTACTTCATAGTAAACTCCAGCTAAATAACAAAACACTTAATTACCAGTCTGATGAGAAACAGTTAGTTTTGTTTTCCCTCAGATCTTGATGTTTTTCTTGACTTCATCTCGTCAAACATTCAGATTCTCAGGAAAACAAAACAAACTGTTTCCCTTGGGACCAGTAATTAAGCGTACATAGTATACTTAGTACATTGCCATTATGGAAGATTGTACTAAAGGAATGAATACTTCAGCATGGCAGATTGTACTAAAGGAATGAATACTTCAGCATCTGATGACATAACTGAAAGTTATAATATATGCACTTTCATATATTACTCTTTCCAGTAGACCATGACACCCACAATTTTTTTTGCTGCCTTCAGAGTAACGATTTGTATGTTGCGAGATTGTTTCAAATATATCACGTGATACTTTGAAATGCACCAGGTGAAAAAAATTTTTCTGTGTGGCGTCATGACTTTTTCGTACTATGTGATGTTTATTCACCGCATGTTTATCTTCAAGAGCAAAGATAAACATGTTGTCATCATGTGGCACAAAAAAGTCATGACGTCACAAAGAAAAAAATGTCTTCACATGGTGCATTTAATGTATCACGTGATTGATCTGAAACAAACTCGCGGCATCAAAAACGTTACTCTGAAGGCGACAAAAAATTTGTGGGTGTTGGGGCCTACTGGAAAGAGTAATACAGGCCCCATTGGGGAGGTGACAATAAAGTATGTATGTATTCACTTAGAAGCATTTTGTGCATAATGAAATTATGAGTTAATTACTGACTGTAGTTTGCTGTGCAGTAGATCTCTGCAGTATTACTCCCATTGTTAAAGCACTGAACCAAACCCTCCAAATTTTACTGGCTGAGAAATGATCAGATAAACGTCACCAAAGTTCAATTCATGACTTGGTGATCGAGGTATACCTTGAGAAGTCTGGACTAATTAAAAATTAACTAAAGATTAAAAGGTATAATGTAACATTACTATAACCATCATACCTCTAGTTCTTTCTCCAGGTGGTTGTCATCAGCACTGGAACTGTACACCACTTGGAATGGTACTTTACTTGGCATGAAGTTTTCTTCTCTCTTGAGTTACCTCCAACAAGAACAATTTAATAAACATTAATAATTATCAGATTAATACAACAGATACCAAATGCAATGGCCACTGCTAACTGCCTTGCAAAGTAGTGTTTGGGTACCTGAGACATCCAAGAGGGTCTACTATTGACTCAGAGACACAATGTCATGTGTCTCTGAGTACCTCCTTGATGGATGGAGCTACCATATTGCTTGTCTACATGTACAAATATGCTGTAGTTTGCGATTACTACAGCTCAGGGTTCGTACACTTATGACCTGTAAAAATTCCATGACTTTCCATGACTTTTTCCATGACTTTTTGAAATATTCCATGACCTAAGTTAAGCTATTTCCCTCTGGCAGTAGTGTCAAAACAATCATTTATTCAGCTGAAATTACATTTGATTTTTGGACTTGCCAGTTAATTTTTCAACTTTGGATCTTAATGCCTTTCATTCATAGAAAACATACTGATTTTCCATGACTTTCCATGACCTACACCTAAATTTCAGGACTTTCCAGGCCTGGAAAATGAAATTGTAAAATTCCATGACTTTCCAGGTTTTCCATGACCTGTACGAACCCTGCAGCTTAAAACTTCAGGGCAAACAGAACACCTTACCAAAGAGTTACAAAACTGAAATCAAAATTCTCTCTAAACCTGGGTTGGCTTAAACAAGTTTTGAACAACCCAGCCCTGACCGCCAGCTGTTATTCTCGGTAGCCCCAAGTTCAGTTCTTGGGTATGACTGCAAATATAGCCAACTAGTCAGCTTCCCAGAAGTTGGGATTCTTAACCTAATTATGTCTATTTGAATATGTATTTCTCATTGTTTGTATACATTGGTTCTGAAAAGCTCCCAGGGAGAGTGGCCTATTATAAAGATTAATAAAGATTTCAGATTGCTAAACAAGGACTGCCACAATCTCCTATACATGTAGATTCCATAAAACAAATAAAAACAATATCTGTCATACTTTAATAACTGAGTTCATACATTTATATAAACTTGGTAATCTGGGAACATTTTAATAATGAGCAGAATCATAATTTAGTACTGTTATGACCAAGTAAAATGAAGTAAAATTGCTACCAAAAGAGGCCCTTTCATAGAATCATGTAAGTAAGCTTAACATTTTCAAGAGGTGTCACTGCATCCACATTATTTTATGAAACCCAAATTATGTCAACTGACAAGATAGATCAGCAATACATGTAATATAGCCTATAAATAAAATGATGTTACTTACAAAAATGGGAAAATTAGTTCAAGCAAGGCGTCATTAGTTTAATAATTCCGGAATTTTGTTTGCCATGATTTTTAGGGGCACATGCTTGCCACGTCTTTAAGTGGTCATGGCAGCAAATAAGAATCAACCTGAAATTAAAGCTAACCCTTATAAATAAGTAACTAAGGATAATAAACAACACACATGCACAATATGTTAGGAAAATTAATCTATGTTTTGAAATCGCGGAGATTCGAAATTTTAGAATACCTGTTTTGGTACAAACTGCCCAGGGCGACACGCACAAAATAAATGCAATTTTAATCACTTTCTAAAAGATAATACATGTAGATCGATGGGCATTTACCATCTACGAGAAAGCACTTTCTCAGGTTATGAAGATAGCGTTTGTTGAAAAGCGAAGAAATCGTAACTTCCACAGATTGCGTGCAAACGATTCGTTAATAAGCTGACCAATATGTTTGCTTCACTACTCCGACCAATAAGTTTATGTTTGCTTCACTACTCCGATCCGACGAGCTCTCGGTGCATGATCAACATAAAGTTACAGCAATCGAATTTTAACGAAAATTTCAGAGGTTTTTAAGAGATCTGTCACCACAGCTACACGTGTTTCTCGCAAAGTGGCTGCAAACGACAATTTTTCAGTTTGGAGTAATCGTAAGCGTCAGCATTTTGTGAAATAAGGTCACCCAATCGCTCAATTAACCGGTAAAACCCACAATGTCATTTGCAAAGTTTGCAAATACCGATCATCGACTCGGCAAATCTTGAAACGCTGTTGATCTTATAAGCCTACAAAAATGCACTAACGCTTTCTTTATACTTGTAGTTCCCATTCTGCAAGTGTATTTGTTTAATTTTCCTAAAATCATGAAAAACAATCAAACATAAGAAGGTTCTGATCTACCAACCTGGGACAGACACTTCAAAATTTTGGCGCGAAGCAAAAACAGCTCGTACTACTTGCAAATTTTAGCGCTAACACACCATGTTCTCTATTCACGCATCTTTTGCAGTATTCCATGACTTTATCGACAGCATTTTTTTCTACGTTTGTTGCTTCCAATATAATTATGATCCTCGAACCAATTTGTTTTTCCTTGACTGTTTGTGACACCTGAGCGAACTCGTGTTTCCTAAGAGGGAGCCTGGAATGGAGAAACTTAAGAGCCAGCGATGCTTTTATTTTGTCAGCGTTTCACAGTAGTATGGCATGCGGCAACATTCCAACATGGCCGTCAAAACAGAAATCAGAGAGCTTTCGAAGTGGCAGAAGTAGAAATTTTTCGCGTTTTCCATGGCGCGTTTTATGCCAAGAGGCTCGATCATCCAGTTCAACTGGCAAGAAACACCGGAAGGACGGGAGTTTTTGGGCGGAATCCTTCATCGAAACAGAAGAAAAACGTTCGGTGAGGTTTGATAAGCTTACAGCGGAGCTTGGATACCTTAAATCAATGTCAATGGGGGAGGCGGGGCATAGGGCGGGGATTTGACATTTTCCAATAAATTGCTGTAAAATTCCCTTCTCACGGGCAATAATGTGAGGTCAAATATAACTGAAATTCCCCACCCCAGGAAATGATTTGTGGTCACATGTTTGCAAAATATTCAAATATCCCTACCCCCAGGACAACAGCAAGATAATTCAAATGCCCCCCCCCCCCCCCCCCCCGCCGGCTTGACATTGATAGGTGCATAAGATGGTGAAATACGAGATACAAAAACCCTCAAATTGTTGCGCAACATTGTCTTGTTGCAGTTTTGGGTCGATGATTCCCGTTTTTCATCATCATAGTGCGTGATCAACACGCCAAGCCCCATACCAATACCTTGAAAAATAATAGAGTAGCACCATTACCATAGGTATATATCTGATACAAATATTGACTGCAGAATACCCTGCCACTCCAAAACACAAGTCATCTAGAATCTATGGCTACACGGCTACGGAGGTAGACATGAGTATACCTCATTCTTAATTCCATGAACCAAAGCACGCAGCCACATAGCTCCGTAGCCACATAGCCACATAGCTCTGTAGCCACATAGCCGTGTAGCTACTTGACCATAATGCCACACAGCCGTGTAGCCATGTAGCCGCCTAGCCATGTAGCCATAAATTTTAAGAGGTACAGCTACAAGTGGTGGGGTATTCGGCAGTTGCACCATAAATATTTTGAAAAATATGCAAAGTATCTCACCTGTATGTGCAAGTTTTTGTATAAATTTCATATGTACATGTACATGGCAAAATCTTATTGATGACCACATGCCAATCAAATACGTCCACCGTAATAAAGGTGACGCATATCAATCTGTGGGGTTTGGATGTCTTTTTTTTTAACCACAGTGTATGCACAGCACAGAGTGCAACTTTTTCAAAGATATAAAAGACACAAGTGTAATGTCCGAAGGTTGTGGGTTTGATACACTCTCTAAAATAATTATAAGCTACGCACATGACTTTTTTATATTATTTATTAAATTATACAATAACCAAATTAATGCACTCACTCTGATAGGTCAATCAGCTATGGTTTATTGTGCCATAGAAAAATCGCTCATCTTCTGAATTATTAGATAAAAGCAATAGACCACAAGTTATTAGTTTATGGGCTGATAAACCAGTTGGGATGTTGGATGGTAAATCACTCACCTGCTGCTCATGATTTACAAATTCTTCTCCTGTTTTACCAACATCCCCCACGGTTTATCAGCCTATAAACTATAGTAACTTGTGATCTATTGCTTAATTATTTAATGTCAGTCACTTGTGTCAGCTACAATGTATTGACTTCCAGGAATACTTGAAGCACCTAGTTTACCACCACAGCTTGCTGTAGAAACTGTGTCATACAAGATCTTTTTGACTGGAAAACCAGCTGTTGGAAAGACTAGCACTGTGGCAAAGCTGTTAGGGCAAGGTACATGTACAGTATAATCCTCTACTTGATGAATATGTCAATTAGTATCATTCTTCCTGCAATTGAGGATGCAGAGAAACTACAGGGGAGCAGGGATGGCACAGAGGTGAGAGCTCCTCAAAAATCAACATTTCCCGCAAATTCCAATTCAATCTGGAGTGATTGTGCAAGCACTCCCTGTGTTTGACATTAAATTTAAATTTACATTTTTTTTACACTGTACATGTCTTCTTTTGATCTGGTAGGTATCAGTAAGAAGCTTCATCTAAAGATGTGCTCATTGTAGATCTTGGTTCATCTAAAAATGTATTTACTGTAGGTCTGGGTTCAAGACAGGCTGGGATCATTATGTTGTGTTGTGTCCTTGAGCAAGATGTTACTCGCCATGTCCATCCCCATCTAGGTGTTTCAATGGTTTCACTCTTGGTCTGACTAAAATTATAGTTCAGAATGTAATCATTATGTTAAGAGCCTGACTAGACAAATGTTATGCAGTGTTTCTTACCAGCTTTTTATGTTTTGGATGCAGAAATTCCCAGCTTTCATGTGGAAACCCCAGGCATACAAACATCAGAAGTATACTGGCCTGCAAAGGTGACTTGTTACAAATTGCATTCAGTGTACTGTAAGCTAATACACTGTAAGAAGCTTCATTTATCTTCATCATTTGTAGCAACCTAGACAAAATTAAGATTGAAGTTACTGAGCCAGGGAGAAGGTTCAAAATTTTATTCTCCCAGGAAGAAAAAACACTGTACACATCTGAGTTGAGTGTCTTGCCTCATTAAGAGGACCTAGATATTTACAAGTTTATCGTACCACAGTACAGGCCCATGAACAGACAGACACAACATGAACTGACACATGCAGGCTCGCAAGCCACACACATGACCACAGTGCACCAAGAGATTTGGTTGCAGGATAAATTATTGGTTGAGTTGGATTAGGCAGACAGGAAAATATTTGGCTGTCAGTCAAACATTTTCCTTTGCAGTGTGACCTAACTCAGTCAGTAAGCATCTAGTGAGTGTGTTTTATTCTTCATAATAATAGTTATTATCAAAATATATATAAGTTCTTTTACTCAATCTTGCATATTTTCTGAAATTTTGCATTTGCTGTGTTTTAGCTGAAAGAGAGTCAAAAAGTTTTGATGTTCAAGTTTCAGTTGTGGGATTGTGGAGAACATGCCATCAGAAAATATGATCATCTGTTACCAGTGAGAGACAGTTTAGTATAGTTACATGAACCAGTAAATAAGAAAAACTATGCATTACAGAGTGGTTTATTTGATTTGCAGATTAGCAAGCTTGGTGAAATAATTCATTTTAGTCTATTCTGTATAATACTAAACTTGTATGTGAGTGTGATCTCACTGCTGGCAGTTGTGAGACAGTTGAACGGTGCATGTTACATATTTAAGCAAATACCAGTATTATTAATATTACAGATTTAAAGAGCTACATTCCCATTTGTGCATCTTTAAACTTTAGTTAGTTAAACTTTTTTTAGTTCCTAATTCTATTTATTAGTTTATTTTGTATTGTTACAGTGTGTAAGTTCTTCAGTGTCTAATAGACCTTTTTGTTTCGCAGCACATTAGCATAATCATTTGGTATTTGTACATAATTGTCAGACGATTATTACTGGCTTAACTAATCCAGTGTAAAGTATAGTGATCAAAGCTTAGTTTTAGAATCAGATAAACTGGAGTTATGAAATGGTTCTTATTTATTTCTCCCGACCATAGGCTCTCAAAGAAAAAGCTGATGCAGCACTGTTTTTGTTCTCTTTCACTGACAGGTACAGTAATGAGATATTAATTTATTGCGCCAAACCAGCTAGGCTGAGCAGCATTGTCGAAAAAATTACATACCATACAACAATGTGCGTGTTTAAGTTTTGTCTCTACATGTAACAGTATTTGTGTGTTTGTATAAAGTGAATCATAGGCATTCATAAATACACCTGTTGGCAATAAACACACTACTGCCCTTTGTATACCAAACCCATAAATGGCCTGGAAGGCACAAGTATTTTTTATTAATAGTCAACTAAGAAAATTGTATAAAAAATAATTTATATACACTCAGTACTTCAGCATTGAGATGACGCACATTAAATTACTGAAACAG
>JAHPZR010001940.1:105000-137500 GCA_019787425.1 Platygyra sinensis
ATTTTCTCTTCTATAGATGACTTCGAGGAGCACTGCCACTTCTTGAAGTAAACAACTTTGTAAATGCTCTCGAATAAGAAAACTTTACGTGTACTAACTGAAATAAAGCCAAAGGAAAACCGACAACTCCAACTGTCATGTTTTACGTTAGGGAACATTTTCATCTATTCTCGTTACTCGAGCTCACTTCTGAATGACTTCGCATTCTTTATCATTCACGCTACTACAAAAGGAAACAACTATTGTCGGGTTGCCTGCGATCGACTTTCCTCAGCTTATACCGAATGACAGAGCACCTTCCTTTATCATAATCTGTTGTGTGCTCTTTTCTTTACCCAGTAA
Source organism: Platygyra sinensis (assembly GCA_019787425.1). Classification (NCBI taxonomy): domain Eukaryota; kingdom Metazoa; phylum Cnidaria; class Anthozoa; order Scleractinia; family Merulinidae; genus Platygyra; species Platygyra sinensis. The sequence continues at coordinate 105,343 of JAHPZR010001940.1, forward strand.
CAGTTCCTTAGAGAGGTTTTCAATCGAGTGTCGTAAAACCAAAACCAAAGTTATCACTCCGGCCAATACAACATACACACAAACAATCACAAAGGACATAGGCAATCCAGTGAACCAATCAAAGCAAAGCAAATACAAGCGCGGGAAAACGTACGCGGGCAGGTTATGGTTGTGGTTGGCGTCTCATTGGCTGAAAATGTGGCGCGAGTTTTTTAAACCAATCGCTAAGCGTAGAAATGCAAAAACAATACAAATGCGAATCATTTTCGACACTCGAGTGAAAACCCTCTCTATACGTATTCTGGTTCTGGTTTCTGTCGTGAAGAGGTAGTTTTTTTACCGCCATCTGCCGAGGAGTCCTGGGAAATAACACTCAGCCTCATTTGCACACCGGTCGGATCCCACTCGAGGCTGTATCGATTAGCTGGGTCAAGTCTGACTTGAACGCATTCCACATGGTCAGCGGAGTCTGTCTTTCTCTCGGGCCCTGGACTCGGTTGAGGTGTGGGGGGTAAGTCAGGAATTGGTTGAGGGGGTGGGGGTGGCGGCGGAGGCATGACTTCTTCATCGCCGTATTCATAAGCGCAGGAAGGGTCCCATTCTAAACTTGATTTCGATACGCGTGAAACAGTGGAAGCGGTGCTAATACGATTCTTCTGCTTCAGTCCCGTCGGTAAGTCCGTGAGTTTGTCACCCTCCTCAAGCTTTGCGAGGCGTTTGGTTGGAGACTGGGGTGACGTACATCTCGTTTCAGAAGTGGGTGGAGCGGGTTCGCTTTCCAAACTTATTGCCGGATTCTCGTAAATTCTGACTCTTTCTGGCGTCTTCAGTGCCGTCTCCGGTAGACTGTGTCTTGCTTTCTTTTTATCTTTGTCGTTAATTTTAATTTTAGATTTCGGAGCAACTGGCTTGATGACTAAAAAGGTCGCCAGTCTCTCCCAGTCCGTCGCTTTGTTAACAGACTTAGGAGAGCTGGGTCCGTCTTTGTCTGTTTGCTCCGCACACATAGCGGCCCTTGACGAAGTTGGTGATGTAACGTCCTCGTGAATTTCTAAACCGTCCGACCCGGCGCGAAATACCAAGACGCCGTTGCGTTTTTCTTTGGAACGTTCCTTGGCCTTTTTGTTCCGAAGGCGCACAGGCGAAAGCGGTCTTAATGGATTCCTGCTTTCATGGTTGCCGTTCAAATCTTCAGCTTCTTTTCCTTCTAACAGTGATTTAGTTCTTTTGTAAGGCGGTCGCTCCTCGGCTTTAGATTCGTGCGTCGGAACGCCATCAAGGGTCTTCGGCCTCTTTTTAAGTTTTGGAGAAAGAACCCGAACAATGATATCACGCACGGGGCTCATTCTGCTTTCTCGTTTCGTGTTTTGATTTTCATCTTTTCTTATTCCACCTTTTATTTCCTCGGCATCGCATTGCTCTAATGAAGTGCCGGTTCCTCCCGTCGATAGCCTGCGTCGCTTGGCCTCTTTGTCTATAGAGTTGGGCCTTCTTTTGGGGTGTTGTAGACTGCCAGGGTTTGAAGGAGATTTACTCGGAGTAATCGAGGAAATTTCACTAGAAATTGTTGAATTTCCGTCGTTGATTTTCAATAGCGCATTCGGGGAGCTTGGAGATACGCTCGGGCACTCACTGCTCAACCATGTGACATTGGTGTCAGATGAAATGGTGCCGCACTCGCTGACGCCTTCTTCGTGTGCTCGGATGGCTCTAGAAGTGCTCGGTGACGATGGAGTTGAATGCAAGAGAACAATGGCTCCTCCGTGTCGAGAGTTAGTGGGAGATTTATTTGTGATTATAACGGCGCCCTCGGCTTTAGAAAGTTCTGATCCTCTTCTTTGTTGCGGTACTCCTTGTTTAAGCTCAGTAACTGGCAAAACTCGCATACAAGTGTCTTTTCCTTGTGGACTGGTCACTTCCACAACCGACAATGACTCCAGTGATTTCTTTGTTGGCAAAGGGCCCATTTCTAAGTCCTTGTTTGCGTCCTTTCTTTTATTAGTGCTTAACATGTCCTCTTTCTGCTCTTCTTTCCTACAAGACAAAGCGCTGTAGAGATTCTCCAAGTGATCGTTATCGAAAGCGTATAAGAATGTATGTAAGCAAGCGTTTAAAGACAACGTAATTGCCACGGTCTGCATCGCATGTGTTTCAGAAATTATTCGCGGCACAGTGAAAAGCAGCAGGATGTAAGGAATGGCCCACGTAAACAACGTAGATAACACAAGAAGAAACATGCGAACGGTGTTTCTGTAGTCCACAGTCACTGCGACAACGGGATCTTTGAGTTTAGTTCGACATATCATGAACGCGTGTAAACATATAAGTACTACACAGACGGCCACGAGTGATAAGTTAATACCTCTGTCGATGTCTGTGAAGGATTGGCCACTAGCGAACGTGGAACAAAGATAGCCCCAGTTTCCCGCTTTAGTCCACAGTACAACTGTAGCAATAGTTGCGAATATCCAACTCTCGAATACGTAACCCACTGCTCTGCACGTGTCAATATAACGCGGTGATTTCACTATGACAACCAGAAATCTCTCCACTGTGACGAGGACAAGTGACAGTACAATCACCATGAGACCGATGTACTTGATTATGAACAGCGGTACACACAATTTGGCTTCCCATCGTTCTTGGTGGCACTCGGATGAGTCCCCGTATGTAACAGTGTCTGAAACAGTTACTATGACAATGTGTGTTCCGATTAAAATGTTTCCTAACAGTAAATTCATGACGAAAATGCACAGGGGAGCTCGGCGAACTTCACTGTTGCATAGTAAAGTGATTAAAACGAGGAGATTTGACGCAACGGCGAGAAGACCGAACGTCCATAAAGCAAGCTTGACTCCTGTGTTATCTCCGATCATACCTGGCCAACACGTATTATTGGCAAACGATTTCGAAGCCACGCAAATTACTTTCACTTTCTTTTGCTTGTTTTCGCAGCTCGCAAGCACGCAAGAATGTTTCGGATAAGGCGACAGCTTCATTATATCCTCTTTAATATCCATAGCTTCGCTACAGACGGGATAATTGCTCTCCATACACTGCTCTCTGGGTTTTTTGCTGAAGTCGCAATGGACATTTTCCTGTTGTCTATCAATAGACACATTGACAGTATGTGATCTGTTGAGAAGTCCTTCAGGAAGATTTTTCAGACTTTCACCATCCAAGCCGATTATTTGTAGAGACGGGAGACTGTCAAAGACGTCTTTGTCTAATCTTAGTTGCCCATTGTTTTTCAGATTCCTGCGAGGAAAGAAAAAATTAAAAAAAAACAGTTTGAAAAGACAAAGGTTAATGATCACTTTTGAAATCAAGCTTTACTTGCACGGAGCGTCACGGTAATGAAACCAAAAATGAAAATGTCAAACAACTTATGATCGCGCCAAAATTATAGGTACTTACAATTCTCGCAGGTTTCGAAGTCCGCGGAAGGACTGCCTCGTAAGAAATCTGATTGAGTTGTTTGCAAGAGATCTGCAATGTACAAAAGAAAGGCATTACGTTAATTTAACACTTCGAGCGCGAATTCCTCAAGCTTTTAATTGCAGCAAATTTTCCTTTTGATCCTGAAGAAAGTATTTAAGCGATTGTTTGAGCTCTAAAGTAACAGGGCACCTTTTGAAAGGAACTTTATGTTACGATAACATATTCCTTAGCAAGCTCCACTAAACTCAAGCCACATAATCAGTGCACGCTAATTGCAGGCTTACTATTGGGTTTCTAATGATATTATAGGAAGGTTTTCAAAGATTTTGAGAACATCTTGAAATCATGCTAAGACAAAATTACACTCAAAAGATCTCTCTTATAAAGGTTGGCCTGATTTGATGATGATGGACAAAGCTAAAAGCAAACATCAACAAAACTCAATTTTACACCAGAGTTCAAAGACAAGACTAATTTACAGAGTTTAGTTGAATCTAACACGTGTTCCCATTGGTTGACCCGCTCTCCCACTTTCCCTCAAGGAAACAGTTTTATTTTCCCTGGAATCTAGATGTTTCCCGGGATTTCGTCCCTGACTAACAGACTGTTACCCTCGGGACCAGTGATTAAGTGTGTAACAATATGACAGAGGTGCTAGCTACCCGAAATAACCTAAGAGTTAAAAAGCGCCAGGCAGTCAGAATGCAAGCATTTCAATACTCACAAGTATCGAAGTGAAGTGAAGTTCTCAAATGTTCCTGCCGGAATTCTGCGTATGTTGCGGGAAGATAAATCACTGTAAAAAGAACAAAACAAGCTACTTAATTAGGACACTGCAAACAAAAAGAGAGCATGTTTATACTGGAAAAGAGACAGCCAAGTCGAAAATGACTTATTATAGAATTATCTTGATCTTAAATTTGTAACGAGAATAAAATTGAGTGAAATTTGATATTCACTAGATGACTAATATAAGTTGGCCAACTCTGAGTATTTCTTCAAGTGCTGTATTTTTTTCTAATTGTTTCATTTCTTTCTCCAGTTTCTCAAATACCACTTTCAACATTGATAGTTCATTTCAATAACATGCCAGCCTAACTCCGCTTAAGTTGAAACAGACAGCAAGGAGCATGTTAAACAAGACATTCGTGTGCGAAGTATTGTTACTTAGTATTATCTTGCCGCCCGATTCATCGAAAAAAAGACTTTAAAAACACCAATGACCTGATTCGAAATATATCAGTTTACTGTGGGACTGTGTTTGTGACGGTAAGTTTGTGTTTTCTTCCGAGTTTCCTGCCATTCGTGGTTGAGCAGAGCAAGTTTTCACAAAGTTTCAACTTTAAAAAATGAAGTATAAATGTACACTGCACTGCTATAAAAATATTATTCCACTGTCGGGATAAGCTCGTCTCGTAAAGACAAAGGTAGACTGTCCCACAAATAAAGCCTTTGATCCTCTATTGTTTATTTATTTGGCAGAGTTCAGTAATCTTGAACTAGAACTGAACAACATTGAACAGATCTCATTCATCTTCTACGGCAATGCTGAATTTCTTCCAAGTTTTTGTCTCATTCAAAACGGAACTGCATGATAAGTTGACCGCAAATCGCTTATAACAACATCGTTTGAAGCATAACATTTTGATGGCGCTTGAAAGGTTTTTTGTTGTTGTTGTTGTTTCACTGTAGCTAAAAAAAATACACGACCCACGCTCAACTATCGCTATCGCTTTAAAAAAACTCCTAAAATAAAACTGTTTACCACTTATTTATACTTCATAAATTATACTGACTGCAAACTTTAGCTGTTTATGCCTTTTTTCAATTCCAGATTAGAAAGGTTTACTCTAGTTACTTAGATAGCTCGGGTTTCTTCGTTATAAACAGATTTTGTTGCTAATAATCTGCTTTGATCATTCATATGTTTCAAGTTTGGCCACCCACCAGCGCTAGCGCCCGCCTGACCTACTAAAACATTGCAAAGATTAAAAGATTCAGTCTCCACTGTTTATTCATAAGGTCACATCTGCGTGGTTCTAAAAGATGACCTGACTGTCGAATAACACACAAAAACTCTTTCTTTTACTTTCCAACTGTAACAATAGACTTCAATTTGATTTTCCTTGTCTTCGAGAGATTTCACTGAAACCTGACTCTGGAAAACGCTATGTTCTACGCAACTTTCCCTTCTAGAATTTATTTCCATTAATTCTCCTTTAAACATGAATTTATCTAAATAGTGTCACTAACAAATGCGCTACAGGAAAAAATGAATTCTGTTCAATTGTTGCGCTTAAATTAACCAAAACCTTCAAAAATTCGCTTTGTATGTTGACGATTGAGGCCGCATTAGTGGTGTTCTAAGCTACAGCATATCCGTATTATATCACGAGACCGATCACCCTGTGTGATACGCGCAAAGAAGTTTAGTCTATACTTACAGCCGTGTGATGTTTGCTGGTAGTATTTTCTTCAAGATCGTCAAGTCCTGTACCCTGCATTGAATAGTCTCACCACAAGTGCACTGTCTCGGGCAATCGAACGCCAAACAACAAGACATACAGTATGCGGCAAACACCAGTGAAGCAACCAGACCGACCTTCATCTTGCGTGTGTTTTCTCTGGCGGAGTTGCGATCTGTTTGCAAACAAAACCAAGAAAGAGCCATTAAATGCACAACTCTAAGACAATCGCGTGAGATCGTGACAGATAATGAGGGAATAAGAGTGACGTTAATAAGTCATACCAAGCTGATAACGAATTGATAAGCAGATTTAAAGACTCCTTGGTGAATTATTAAACCAGTTCCCGCGTTTTTCGCTCGTCTAGACAGGATTTTTTTTCGCGAAGCGCAGAAATGCCAGAAAGTCAATCTCGATAGATGTTCCTAGGTTTTCGTGATGCTTGGATAGCGTAGTACGCGAGTGTGTGAAATACGAGATTTATCACCCGAGTGTATAATGCTGTGTTTATACTAAGGGGAGATATGGATATGTTACCGCCCAAAGCCAATAACTTTGTCGCCAGCTGCCTACATCAAGCCAATATCGCTAACAGGTTCGCAAGCAATGCGATTGTCACGAGAAAGCTGAAAATAATTACCAGTGCGACAAATGGCGACCAGCAGCTCTTCAACGACAACAACAAAGTCTATTCAGTTACTGCCGATTTACCCGGTACACATTCTAGAAAATGTGTGATAACCTTCAAATAGACACTGCTAAATTCCAGTTAGAACACTGCAAGATTGAGATCTTTGTTGCCTTTTGTTTGAATGGTCTCAATTTCTACCTTTTTTATTCACAATGCAAACGTTGGTTGAAGAACAATTGCGTAAATGTATTAGTACAGAACAGTCCTAAATGAGTCCTGAATTTCTGTACAATTCTGCACAAAATAAGACAAAATAAACAAATACGAGAATTCACCCGAAATTGAAAAATTTGGCGATGTCATTTAGACGATTTCACCACTGTAATGAGAGGAAGGGCAAATGCTTTTTCGCATCCCTCACTATTTACACATAACAGACAAGTTTAGCGATCCATTGGAAGAACAGGCTGCATGCACTTGTGATGATTTCGATGGATATTGTCCAGTCAGAATAGAGACGTTTCACATGACGTCAAGGCATGCGCGCGCGGCAGCCATGTTGGTATACTTTTTCCGTTGGGAAATTAGTTCTTTCTTAGGCAAACATTTGTTATTGGTTGATAACACAAATGAACATGGCTGACGTGAAATCGCTTTACAGCACAAACAGTTTAAAATATTTCACGTTGGTATTTCTTTCTTATCAAAAATTCAGTGCAAAAATGAACATTCTTGGCGATACGACTAGTACGTGGCCCTGGCGACAGAAGTGTACAGTGCCACTTTATTTCAAAACTATACGCTTCAGTTGATGTGGCATAGCTGCAAGAAAAGCTACATTATTGTTGTAGGCGTTATTCATTCCTACAATTGCGGTTTGTGGAACAAACATGATTTTCAAACTTTTGACGTTTGTGTCTAAAGTTACCACAAAAATGCACCGAAAGTTTTACATGTAATCCCAGGTGTGGATAGAAAAAAGTTGCTAAATTTAGAGCTAAGTAGAGATTGAATCCCCTAATTAAATAAACACCTTACTAATCTAGTGTTCATAGCCCAAAACCGTGATTTCTGGGCTAAAATCGACAAAGAATAACACAATGTGACATCTATTGAAAAGAACCGAGGTGTGGCGGCTTTTAACAAATGCTTCCTTTGCGGAAACCCAGCCTTCGAGTCCTTGATTGTATTCCATGCAGTCTGAATGTGTTTGCGTGCACAGATGTGCGTTAAAAGGTGGATTACTGTCCCGCATTCGTATTCACTGATACATCGTTTGACCCAGTATAAGCTCTGTTACCTGTTCTGGTAGTTTGCACATGCAACCGTCACAAACCGCATTAACGAAGGTGACATTTCACGAGATGAATGTTTTTCTTTAAAGAAGACTAACAGGAACAGAAGCGATACGGCTGACTCGCGAAGATAACGCGATAATTGAATTGCCGAAAATCGACAACAAATTTCCACTGAGCTACACATGTCAAAAGTGGCAAACTGCAAAACAGGTGTTGCTGTAGTATCCAAGGCCTCGTCCACACTACTACGGAGGAATATGAAAACGGAGGTTCCACTTTGAAAACGCATCAACTGTTTTTCGTTCACACTAAGCCGGAGGAATTTAAAGGCGCAGCAAGTGCCGGTCATTTTAGATTTGAGTTGAGTCTATTATCGTGACGCTATCGTCTCCGTATAAACCTACGTTTTCAAAACGTTTTCGAAAAGCTCCGTTTTCGTGACGGATTAGTGTGGACGGTAGGCCTAACTTGGCGTAAAAATAAAGCTACACTTTCGAATTCCTCAGGCGTAGTGATGGACGCCTTAAGACGAACCCCGGGAGACGAACCTGTTTGAGAGACGAAAGGGTAAGATGACAAAGCAAACTTGAAGGCTCCTGACAACCTAAAGAGGCCTTAGTTGCTTTGCATTGCCGGCGTCGACAAAGCAGCTCAAAACCGAGTATTTTTTCAGCCGCCCACAATACGAATCCATCCGCTAAAGTTGTCAACTGTTCATTAAGATTGCAGTAAAACCCGTTACGCCTTTTTAGTTCTTTGATCTCAAAATAGACCGGTAGTTCTTATCATATCTCACCATGAGCAGTGATATTTTTAGGACCGCTCTGTTACGGTCACGTTCTCATGATACGGTTGTAATTGACGTCAAAATCGAGACGAAAAACTTGTTTTTAAAAACTCTTGCATTAAGTTGTTTAGAAGCACTGTTTTACAAAGTGTAAACTTCCAGTTACAAAAAAATGATTTTAAGTGTAGCAATTCATAGAAGAGACATGTTAACCTTCAGGGCTGATATTAATCGAAGAATTTTTGTCTTGATCCTTAAAAAATAATATTCTGGTTTCTTGGATTCAATTCGAACTCAAGCAATGGTGATATTTTTATAGCACAAATTTGTTTGTATTTCAAAACGTAAAGCTATTGCCAGCAGAGACGCGAGTCTTCATGCTTAGAGCTTTCTATATCAAGGATATCACTAACAACGTTATTTTACTGTGGTTCGAAAACGCGACGTGCTTATGGTACACTAGCAACTCGTATCGCAACTGTTTCTAAGCAAACAGAAGATTTCTATAAAGTGAAACAGTACTGTAAACATTCATGATAAAAGAATGTGGTTATGTCAAGCCCGGATGTCAAGTCACCGATCAAATGTCGTTGTCACTTGGGGTTTACTGTCAGTGTATGTGTTCGTTCTTCCGTGCGGATTTTATCATCTTCTTAACATCACTTGCTTCTAATCTATGATCGTTATCAGTTGGCAAAACAAAATCCACTGACTGTCTCGTGCGGAACCTCACGCGATGGGGTTTGCTGTTTTGAAGACACAAGAACCTTTCATACCGTTGTGTGTGTCTGATAAAAGTTATTTGTCGAGTTCGCTTAAGTGTGGCTTGCATGCTTGGATTTTAAAAGAGTCTCCCACAAATTTGAAGTTGAAGCGAGTTTCAATTAACCTAATTAACTACTGATTATCATATCTTAATTGTAAGTTTTTAATAGAAGAATCTTATTCTTGTCTGAGTTGATTTGTCATTTGTCTCAATGCTCGTAATCCAGTGATATGTGACGTGTTAACAATCACAAAGGAAGGCAACAGCTTGTAACTTAGCGCATTCCTTTTGGAAAAAACAAACATCGTGTGGACCTCCTGAAAGTTTCCACCTGTTTGCGCCTAGGAATTCGACGGCAGATTGAATTGTTTACTAGCGAGCTATTTACACGCCGGCAGAAGGTTTTGCTCACATGCCGGCGTCAAAGACGTACCTGGTCTATAGTGATACACAATGGAGTTTCAGCGAGTTCGTGCACATTTGGTCGTCAATCGGAATTTGAAATATATGCAGAGGTGGAAAAATAATTCTTGTCTTTACAATGTTGCGAATGCTACCGGAAACAAACATCTGCAAAAGCGATGCAGTTGTTGTTGTTGTTTTGTTTCTGCTTTTAAGATATCCATGTAATAATTTTCATAGAACAAATTAGCTTACAATTCGTAACAGTGTCTTGTCGTGACCTCAATGACCTGTTTTTCACATTCTTTTGATCATTCCTAAAGGTGATCTTTCTCGTTTTTTTGTTTTTCCTTAGTACTTTTTGTACTCATGAGAATTTGAGCTGGTTCCTTTTTGTGGCAGTATAATGGTGGATTAATTCCTAATTTAACAGATGGAAAGATTTTCTCCCAGGCCAAAAAAATACTTGCAAAATTTTCGAAGGCTCTTGCTGTTTCAAGATGTCTACCCCGGGGACATGACCTTAAATTAAAACAGATACATTTTTCTCTAGGCACGTATTTCGTTATCTTTTTTTTTCCCTCGTTTTTTTTTTTCGCGGATAATTGTGCAAAATCTGCTGTAATGATCTTTATGTTTTCCTTACGAGAACTCCCTCATTAATTAAGAAAATGGTATTTGTCGCGAAAAACCTCTATTTTCCTGTTATGTCCTGCAGTTTAAATCCACACCGTCAAAATTAAAGATGCTACGCTTCCCAGTGTCTAAACCAAGGTTGCAGCATGCAGCTGCCGTTCATTCATTGCACTCATCATCACCCTCACACATTTTGCGCACGATTTTTTTGCTGTTGTTGTTTCATTCACATTTTAGGAGAAAGTGCTTTTTCTAACCACTTTGAGAGCTGCTAAGTGTACTTGATAATTAGGAATAGTCAAAATGAAAAAAACTGACTAACCGCCGTTGGATGGACGAGAGGGGCAACCGTTTTCAACAGCTTGAGTCCGCCAACCGAATTTAAATGCTTCTTGTAGATTAAAACCTCTCAACGTTGTCCCACAAAATCCGGCCACACCGAGTATGCTTTACCACGTATTCCAAGTACACATTCAACATTTTTTATTTAGTGGATATGAACTGTACTTTCGTTGAATGACATGCCATATGGTGATGACGTCATGAGGCGTTTGTCGTAAAAATTATCTTCGTGATAACGACACTGAAGTGTATTCGGGTTAAGAAGGGTGAAAGAGATTGCCCAAGAGGGCGGACACACGCCAAACCCGTGCCGGATTAAAGCAAAAAATCGTTTTAACCGTGACAAACCATTCCTCGACAAGATCGAAAATGATTAAATTGTCTACAAATTGTCCAAAAAGTCTTTGAAGGCTGACCTCAAGATTCTTTTCAGCGATATAAATATATAGCCAGTTTTTGCTCAAAGGAATATTTTTTACATCTTATTCTAAAACAGGACAATTTCAAAATAAGCGGGCGTGAACTGACCCCGGAAACACAGGAAGGGCACGGGAAATAATTGGCGGAAATAGAGCCCAGTGAAAATCTTTTTGCTTTTTTATCGCTGGAGGAATTAACTCTTCACTCCTTAATGCAAGTTGCACACAACTTTGTGGATTTAGAACCTTCTCCATTACTGCACCCACGATTTGGAATTCCCTGACTCCTGTTTTATTGATGTGATCAGAAGCTTAAAGACTCATCTTTCTAAATAGGCCTAACATTAATCCCAACCAATATATTAGATTTCCATTTTATCAGTTAAAGCCAGGGTTCTGTTTAGTGCAAAGTCCAACATTTCACGTTACGCATTTTGAACACATAGTCAAAGCATAGTCATCACCAGTTCCTGTTATAGAATTTATCACAACATCACTCTTCGCGATCTAAGGCAAAATAGTTTTCTAGGCAGTCCTTATAGCTAACATGGACAGACACTAATAAACACAGCCGGTTAACTTTGGGCTGGTGCCTTTTCAATTTTTCAGTTTCATGTCATGTTTGTTGCTGTTTTAAAGCCGTTAAGCCACACTTAAAAAGAAATGTTATTTTAATTATTTTTATTTTTAAATCATGCTTACCGGAACTCTTTAAAGAAAGTGTAAAGGCAACAAAAATAGCACTCAGAACCCGCTGATGTTTTGTGTAAATATTTCAAAAAACTATAATAAGTCATCATCGATCGGAAATCTCTAAAGAAGTTTAAAATCAACAGATTAGTTGTGACATGTTAACATTGGCCACTAGCTATATATAAGTAATACTGAAAAGGTCCATGCAGATTACGATTTTGCTTTCGTGCGTGTGTATCTCTGTGTTTTTGACGAGTTAAAAAGCACTAACTGAAGCATTCTTGGGTTCTGATCGGCTTTAGATCCTCTTTTAGTTTCTGGCTGGACAAGAAATCACCGCAATCGGGACAGAAAATGGGCTTAAAAGTCTGTTATTGAACAATAGTCCCATTTATAACGTGTAGCTGCTTTGATAGCGATCAAATCTAACAGGGCTCAGACATACATACTTAAAAGCTTATGTCAGGCAATAGAAATGACTTGGTGAGTCTGAGACCGTGATTATTCATTCCATTTATCTTCTACATCAATAAGAATTTTGTATCTATGGAAGTGGGGTATTATTCGGCCTTGGATCAGAAACGCTAACTTGCCAAAACTATACAGAGTGTTAACTTTCCAAGGGTGCCGTGAACGTGGTTTCTGGCCTTGTTATTGTTAAGGCTGTTCTCAAATGAATGATGAAAATGTAATGTGCTTGTTGAGAGATGTTACTGGTGAGAAATGTCCCGTAGCCAATCGTAACTTGGCACGCGCATGTTTTCCCGCGCTTGACTCGAGTTGCATTTTCGCCTCAACTTTCGATTGGTCAACTCGTTAGTTACCTTTGTCGTGATTGGCCAGATTTGATTACATTCGTCTTTGGTTTTACCAGTGTTATACGCAATTTTGCAAGTGCAGGCAGAAATCTTTTTTGTCCAAAACGGAAAGCGCATGCGCGTGTAAAACACTTATGACCGCAACCCTTCTTGCTTCACGGACGTGCGTGTGTTTTGTTAACCTCGTCCCACAAGGTTATCAAAGTGTTAAAATGCAATGTGACGTCCAGCTTCGCATTATAGGTTTATTAAACTCCGAGAAGATCCTGAGAACAAGATTCAGCGTAAAATAATCGTCAACGAACTCCAACTGTGTGATAATGAACTTCGTGTATGTCATACTGGAATATAGCCCGAGGCAATGCCAAATCACACATCGCAGAGATAAGCACTGATTTATGATTACTTTACAAAATTCTCCAGAACACTTCACTGAACAATACGTAAGACTCAATGTAATTGCATCCAGTATTGGACTCGCACAATTCCACGTTACGACTCTAATAAAGCCAGCCTACTGTTTTGCTGTAAATAAATAAAACTTGAAAACTCACCTTACTTTTACTTACTCTTTTGTTGTATAAACCTTTCATGATAGAAAACCAAGCTTGGGATTGCAGCTCAGTTGTTAGGAATCGTGATCTACTATTTTCACAATATGCCTTGAAATAATCTACGGTTTTGTTTAAATATTTTAGGCAATATTCACAAGTAAGATTTCAGCGATTAATTAGTCATTTCGATTGAGCCTCATAACTTCACTTAACATCTCGCAGTCTAACAGACTGCTATTGAAATATCAATGATGACCAAACAGACAAGTGAGCGAGAGGAAATCATGATCGAAAAGTAGTAGAAGTATTGTTTACCACCAAACTGGAAGATCGAGTTTATTTTTTTCTTAAATCATGACATCCTGTAATAAGAATTAATATTTCGATCACGGGGTTAGCATTACTTGCGAAATTTCGCCTAGCCTGCATGGCAGGCGTCCGAAGGGGAGGGAAAGGGGAAAGACGAGCGCATGAGGCGCGAGAAGAGACGCTCATTTTGACTTTCCTCACTCCTTTTCTACGGCCTGCCACGCAGGCTAAATTTCGCCTACCTGTTCTTGATTTTTCTGTAGCTTTTTTATGATGGTCATATAATCAGGGCATGGAGATCAGGAACGTGCTTTTATCTGATTAAAATCGGCATTTTCGGTCAACGTTATCGTGTTTGTGGTCTGCGGCATTGAGAGAGTGACTGTAGTCTGTATGTCATGAAATACGTGCGCAGTGGGCTGATAAAAATCACTGAAATTAGCTCTCCTTTTGCACTCGAAAGGTCACCTTATACAACTAAACACGACACGATTCTTTTTTTAGGAGAGCGTGTGGTCATCTGGCCTGTGGCGATCAAAACTCAGCTAGAGAGCGTTGAAATAACAGAGAAACGCCCAATTCTTTAAGTTCCTCGGAATCTACACTAGCAAGGCTTTTCCTCTCGATTTCTTTTTCTCACTAACGTATTTTCTCATACGCATGTATGGCTCACTGAATCTTTTTTATTTCAGTTATACAATTCACAATGCAGTGCGGTATTTCACGGGTTGCCACAGATAAGAGAGCTATGAAATGTGAGTTTCTCTTGTGAAGTACCCGCAACGTAACATACGGCTAAGATTAACATTTTTGTGTCGATGCAACCCGGATGAAAATTCCCAAATTGAGAACTCAGCTATAAACCACCTTATAAAATGGATTTTTTAGCTAGGTACACTATCGCACGCGGTGTTTTAAATGAACAATAAGTTTTTCTTGCAACAAGATGTTTTACCTGAGATGATCGATTCTACTTTTACGGCCTATTAAGCTACAATTTCTTATCAAACGTTTCGAAGCACATAGCTGGGTTACCCAATACTGGTACAGTATGCAGTCTTGAAAACGTCTACCAGTCCTCACACGGCACTACGCTGACAAAGGCCCCTGTATGGATCGACTTTGTCGTCGATTGTGATTTTTCAACAGCTTAATATGTGCTTATCCCAAAATCAGATTTATCAGTATTACAGGTTGGATTTACTTGATTTGTGGCTTCCGTTTATATATTTAATTTCGCCGTAATTAAATTGAGATGCTTGGAAAAGTACTTTAACAGTTGGCTAGCAGGCGATGTCCTTTTGTAGCGGAAAGGACCGGCGGACATAAACCTTGTGGGTTTGATTTATTCACCGCAAAAATTCTCTCAATAATATGAGAACTATGTACAGTTCGAAAATACAAAATAAATAAACAAAGCAATTGTTGGCGACCTCCATCAAGGTATTCCGCGACTATGTGGCAAATATGTTTAATACCCTGTAAAGTACTAAGCCATTTTTTGTGTGGTTTTGTTTCTTTTAAGTATTTTGTAATAAGCGGTTTATGAATCATATTTAACAGAGTAGCTCTTTTCCGGCAACGCGAGCATGGAATTTTATTACAGTTTTCTCATAACTTTTCCTTTAATTTTCTTCCTAAGAATTTCGAATATTAAAACTATTAAGTCAAGAGCTTTGCTTTTTCTCGAGAACATTAAGTCGTTAATTTTTTCAGTGATGCCTTTTTCAGTAAAGTTTTCCGCGTTTCTTTATCTCCTTCAATATTTGATCGTATGTTAGTACTGGCAGGATTTCAAAGGGGTTCTTTATCGTGTGCAAAAGATCTCAACGAAGGGTTTCATTCCGGTAACACACTGCCACAAGAGAACACAGTGAATTTTCCGTATATCCATTGTTTCAGTTGCTTTACATGTAATAAACTGCAAATTGTATCATTCTCGCGGCTTGGTATTGTTAAATCCTCTCAAAGATGAAAATCACATTCCTCCGTTTTTGTAGTCATTTCCGTATTTCTACTACTCGATCAATTTTCAAGTTATCCGTTAATTAAATTTCCAAGTCCTTCCTGAGGTCAAAGCAATTTCGACATTTCACCGAATTTGTTGTCTGCATTTCGATTCGTTTGTTCTCTTTGCGTTAAAACACGAACTCAGCCTCACAAGGGTTGGCTAAAGGCCATATTTTCCATTATTTTTTCCTCAAAAATTTGTTGTTGTTTTTTCACTTTTATAATGGCCGCTGTAAACACAAGTTTCTACTGAACTAAACGAAAAATAAAAACCTGAAAAATCGGCTTAAGGTTAGTAAACCGTTCGATGCCCCTCTCAGTGCGGTTTTTGTTATATACAAAATGAAGATACGTCGCAAATATTGCGATTTTTCTGCTCGAGTTGGTCACTGAAAAATCGCTCTGTGAAAGGAAGTTGGTGAATCATACAGGAAATGCACTCAGCACAAAATATTTTAAGGCCAATTTAAAAAGCCTAAACGTTGCACGAAGAAAAAAACCACAACAACTGAATGGTCTTTAAACTAAGAAAAAAGTTAACCACTTGATCACAGAATCGACTGTACAATTCATTTAAATTTATTTATAGTGCAGATGCTCTTATCAGAAATCTAAGATAAGTGAATTGAAAAGTGATAAGTCCATTTTCTATAAAAAGCTGCGTCAAAGTCTAAAGAAAGCGGCAACCTACATTATCGATAACTAGACACTCTGTCTGATAATATGTGTATAGACTCTTTCATTCATGGCCATCCATGCGTTAGTGATTTAGCCGGCTTCAATACGCTATTGAGTAGAGATATTTGCTCAAATATACTTCAACCGGATGTTTAACAGAAAGAGATTTAGAAATTAATTTCGTTTAGAGCAACCATCAATGCGCTAAACTCAGGCAACTGAGGCGCGATTGACTCTGTCGCGCGAAATGAGAAACCGTCGGCTAGCATCGTTTAGCAAGACTCAGACGTTAGGTAAATGGGTTTCTCACAAAGAAGATTAAGCCAAAAATGACGTGGAAGTGAACGAAAACAATAAAGCCCTCGAGCTCCGCGGTTTAGAATAATAAACAACAAAGACCTGGTAGAGCAATTTATGCAATAGGCGGTGAAAAATAGCACACTCTTCTTGACAAAATAAACATTTTGCCTCTCTTGTGCAGTTATAATACAATGTAATTACTTTCCCTTGATGACAACTTTCCAGCCAGCTTTATTCGATCTTTGTCTCTATTTCCTGTCAGTGACCCTACGTTTTAAGTTTCTGTGGACTCCTGGCTTTGAAAAAACAAATATTCGAGAATTTGACCTGGCCAGGGCAGATAAGTTATAAGATGGATTCGCAGGTTTAAGTTTAATAATAGCTTTGAAAGTAAAGGACAAGGGAAGCTACAGATACCAACCGTTACATTTACTTGAAATCCTATTCCTGTATAATCAATTTTCGCTGCAACTTTGGAATAGCTTGCTGTTTTCTAGCTGACATTATTGAAAACTTCAAGCGCTATACGTTTTGCAGGTTCTATCTTTCAACACATCACTCAAAGCATATGCTCTAATATATCGTGTTGGCCATTTAATGAACCAGCTTTCTGTTAAGTTTAAAAAGCAAAACTCGATTCCGTATAGTAATCTGTGTTTGAACGAGCGGCACAATTCTCCCGCTGGTAAAATAAATTCGGTTGATTAGCGAATACTTAAAACAGTGCTAGCTAGCACGTAAGGAACGGTATTTATTGTGTCTGCAAGACATCATCTGGAATCGCAATTGAAGCGCAAACTTCTTGCTTTTAAGATTGTCAGCGAAGAACATCCTAGAATGTTGTATTAAACTAAAATTCCTGCCTTATTTTAGATCTCTAGTCCATATCCGCATTTCTTGTATATCACAAGGCCGCCTGAAAAACTATCAGATTGCTAACAAACGTCTATCTCTCCCAGCTACGGAAACTTTCCTCTGCAAACTTCGTTTCGACTTTATCTATTTATTTTACAAATTAATCGTACACGTTAGAATTTCAATAAATGTTACTCTATATTTATGAGCGCTTATAACATGAATGAGTTACAAATCTTCGCAAGATTCGCCCAATTTCGAGACAAAGTTTCTTGGAGGTGGGTCAGCTTTGTTGCGCTGGATCCTTCACTCAAGTAAAGAGTACGAATTATAGAATTAAAGACTGGCAGGAAACTTTGATGTACAGAGTAATCAATAGGCCAAATTATTCTTGCTGTGCTTTTTGAATGAAATATACTACAAAAAGAATTGTCTGTTATGAACTTCACAACCGCAAGAATGTACACTTTGTATCTTCGAAAAAAGCAACGGGTTTTAGCGCAGTTTAGTTTTGAACTGCGATTAACTTGCACAACATTGGAAAACTCACCAATGTCCGAAATGACAGCTCCTAACTTCACAATCCAACTTTTGACGCTTTGTTCTGCTGGAACAACAGGCCAACGGTCCTGTACACTGTCAAATTCATTCAAGGTTTCCTGTAAAAAACACAGTGTTCAGATTCGAGGTTTAGGAACGATAAAAAAATTCAACGTCTAAACCACAGTGTAATCAAAGCTCATGAAACTTGACTCTGCTAACCAGCAGATGTTCTTTAGCCTTGCCCTTGATGCAGATGCAGGTCAAATGAAGTGATTACAAGCGCTGTTACCTTAGCTGCGATACTTCTTTACAAGGAATTTAGTAATCTACTGCAACGGAAACTAGATTTGGCTCTGCTTCACTTGAAATTCACGCAGGCGTCTCGCGTCGCGTACCGTTCTCGTGAATTCCACGTTCGACGATCAACAAAACAAGATTCACTCGGGGTTTCGTCGCGTCTACGCTACTCAATAACCGCGTCGCATTATTTATGCAAAAACAGCCGGGATTTGATTGAAAGAGGCTCTGGTGCCACTTAACAGGCTGCGAATGTTTACAGATTGTCAACAATACATTGTTGTTGATGTATGAGGCAACGATTGTCTTTCGCGGGAAAATGCAAACATTGCGCGCCAACATGGCCGAAAGGTCCGACATAGTTTACATTTGAAAGTGCAAAATTAATTACGTTCAGGCTGTTTCAATTGTACAAGGAAAGAAATCGCATTTGTCAGTTTCCATGCATATTGGCTTTGATTGTGGCTCAACTCCCTTGAGTAAATCGAATTGTTTTTTTCTTATCTGCGATCTCCGCGGTTAATTTACCCCAATATATTCCAAGAGCGATTTAATTATCTTGTAAACCAGTTTTCCAAAACAATCGCCAGGGATCCCGATTAAGAAAAGAACTTGTAACTAACTTGAAGTGTAATAATGAACTAAAACAAATTGCTACATAAATCTAAAAAAAAATTATTCCTATCAGTTATATTAACTGATTAAAGACAACAATAATCTACATAGAAGAACAAAAGCATTATTAGGCCGACACCAGATTTAACTACGGTCTGCAGTGTACGGTTTGCTGATCCGAATGTAATGTATCATTTTCTGTTACTATCTTCCATGCAAAAAACAGGTCTCTAAAATGCACAAAATTACTACCTGTACATAAGAAGCTTTTTCATCGGGACACTGTCAAGATTTCACGATTTCATCAAAATCTAGTCTTTTGTCTAAAAAGATAACTCAAAACAATTTTGTTCGCGTTATTGTGAATTCCTTGAAAGTTGCTATGGAAATATCCCGACTCAAAAGGATTTAGAAAAAACAGACTTTATTCGGCCGAGATCTAGGTTTTCTTGACTCCTGAAGTATTTTACCAAACCGGAAAAGCCATTGTAAGTTAAAGTAAATGTGGAAACCTATTGAACGCTTGCAATTCACATGGCTTAGTACTTGAAACTGTAGCTATTTAATTAGTACACAATACATTTCCTGCGGTTGTTCAAACACACGCGCGTGAGCGAAGAAACATGCTCATGATAACGACCGTACATCGGGTAGTGGAAGATTAATTGTTTAATAAACTAATTCCTTCGCAATACACCGCAATCCTCCTCTGAGTACTAGAGAAAAAAACTTTCAAAGATTCCTGCAAAAATATGGTAGTTATTTTGGTAGATGTTTATAAATATACCCGCCGGAAATTTAAACAATAGCGTCAAAGTTTTAATCCATAATTTTAAGTAGGTATCTAAATCACAGATAGTGTGGTTTAGCATTTTTAATAGCATGGTTGTTCCACCAAGTTTCCGGACCAAGTTTCCATCCGGTTACACGGAATACGGATTTTGTATAAAACAAAACAAGATATGGGTGTGTCGCGTTAATTTTGCTCGTCTCCTAACTCCTAAGGAGAAGCTAGAATTGAGATGGCCTGCCTACCCGCGTTTTCAAAACTTATAACAATCTGAGTTTTCAAGTTTACATTTTGGTGTACAGGTAAGCGGAAAAACTGAGAATTCGAATTAAACTGTTTACAATAGCTGTTACTTTAACAGCTGTAGCATACATAACATTGCTATAAATAACCCATATTAGTAGAATTCTACTTGTACACTAATGCAAATGCTGTAATCTGATTGGCTGAGCCATTGCACACTATCAGCCATTAGTATGCAGTGGCTGGAACTCGTCTACGAAATGGCGACATTTTTTCGTTTTGCCAAAGTTTTGGAGGAAAATTTTGGTGAAAGTGGATAATTAAAATCCTGGGAACACTAAACGAAGGACATTTACGGTTTCTTGACTTAAAAAAGTTGAAATTATTGAAAATATAATGCGCGCGTGTGCACGACTTCAATTTTAATTGCCAACTCAATCCGGGCGATCTTTTTAAGGTCCAAAGTTTAATAATACGTCGAGAAATAATTGGAAACCGTTGTTTGAATTAAACTTTAGTAAGAATTTTACTAAAACAATTAGATTATTCGCTCTCGATTGCTATGAGGTGATAGTTGATTCGGCCTTCGGCCTCATCAACTCACCTCATAGAAATCTGGAGCTCATAATCTAATTGTTAATTAGTATATACTAAAACAGTGGATAGTGGATAGTGGATAGTGTTAAACGCGCGCGCTGATTGGCTCGTCAAACTCCGGATATCCTGTGCTATTTACCTCCGAGCAACTCAAGAGAAAATGGCGTCCCGGTTTGCAGCCGTGACAAGTGAAGAAATCATCCAAATTAATTTTCGTGGTGTGTATTATCTCACTGTTTTGGTATACACTAAAACAACTATTCACCTCAGTGTCGGTGGCTAGCGTTGGATATTTACCTCGCCGCTTCGCGGCTCGGTAAATATCCACCACTAGCCACCTCCACTTCGGTGAATAGTTGTTAATTTTCATTACAACCGGTTTACGACTTTAGTGTACCTCTTAAACTTCAAAGTGTGACAAGACTTCTTGCAACACACCTAACGCAAATAAACTTTCCTACAAGTTTTTCAGATTGGTAACGCTCGCTCGACGGTTAATCGCCATCGATATTTATGACAGAGAGGTTCGAGATGCGGCTAAAAAGCAACAGTGTTGCGGTTCCGCCTTTCCCGGAAACAAAACATTCTTACAAAAAAAATATATTTAGGGCCAGTTTTAAAGTTCGATTGTACTCTCAAAGTAACATGTCAATTCACTATTCAAATCTGGCAAAATGGCGACTACTTTCCCACTCAAGTTCACAGCGTTTCGGGGGAGTTCAGTACAAGCTTTTTTTTTCGACTTTTTCATATTTTCAGGTGAACAATTCCAAGACAATATTCGACCGTCTGTTTTTCGTTTTGCAGTTAGCGAAGCAATAGATTTGTTTATATTCGGTTTCCTGAAATCAGTTATGATTATTTTGAAAAAGTAGCGCGTCCATTGTTCAAAAATTTCTCTCATTGTCAAAATGGCGCCGACGATTAAACCGATCTGTTCAAACCAGTTCACTTGCCGCAGCTTCGCTTCAGAGAACAGACAAATAGTTGTGACGTATCGATAAAAACGCCGCAAAGAAAACAACGCTAAATTTACTGTCATTTTTTTAAGTGAATTGTGTAAACAAGTTATAAGGAACCCTTTTCTATGATCTGGGTGATAACAGAGTTCGTGACTTTAGTTTGAGTTAATTGGGTCACTCGGGGACGACCAGTTTCCGAAATTGAATTTTAAAACAAAACAAGCATTAAGAAGCCGAGACATAATTCACGGCACAAAACAGGAAATAAGCGATTCTGCCCGGGAGAGTACAATAACATTATTGTGTGGGTCTTTAAAGGTAATTTGCTTCATCACGATTATCACATTTGAATTAAAGTTTACACGATTCATAACTTGGCAGGCGATAAGACATAAAATAAACACACACACATACACAAAAAAAGCCTCCCAGATTAATGAACGTGGGTGGCTCTTTGGAACGAAACTTATAAATAGCGCGAAAGGAAAATCAAAGGCGCCGGAGTGTCCAAACAAAAGTCAACTCCAATGAGGACAGACAACATCAGGCAAATGCAAAGTGAAAATAGTCTGAATAAAGAAAAACCCAGCTGAAAGCAAAACGAATAGCTAACATTCGTTTAAAAATAATAAACCAACCCAAAGAAATGAAAAGCTGATTGAGAGGTTGAAAAGCCAGCATAAACCCTAAAATAACTTTAAACTGAACATAAAGGCCGGCACACATTAGGGGACAAGTCCCCGGCATCATGTGAACTGGCCATTTTTGCTTCAAAATCTAGTCGCAGGGACCAAAGTTTGGTCCCGAATAGTCCCGCGAATTTAAACCAGTTTTAATTTTTGGGACAAGTCCCTGCGACTTGTTCCTCAAAACTCTTCGTGTGAACTGTTCGTGGGACAAGTCCCTGCGACCAGTCCCTTCTTGTAAACTCTTCAGGGGAGTAGTCACAGGGACTGGTCCCATCGTGTGTGGCGCGGCGACCTAATGTACGACAGAAATGTTAATCAACAATATTTTTCTAATATGGAAAAGGACGTGAACCAATAAAGGTGTATTTTAAACTCACATGTGGTTAATTTTTGTCTGACTGTATACACTTGCGATAAACCTTATATTTTCATTCACTCCTGATTGGCCAGTGTTATTAGTGCTTTCCTGTGATTGGTTCAGCATTTTTTGTATCTAACAGACAGCGATTGGACTAGTTTTCTTATATGACATAGTGCTATTGACAGACTAACGCGGTCGGCATGCCACGTCATCCATACATTATTATATAGTTCGACATGTTTTTTTGTACGTAACCCTTCTCAGTCCAGCGCATAAATTTAATGTCTTTGTTGCCTTTTGATTTATTATCTGCCTCTTTAGATTTTCACCACCTTACGAACTTATCGGTTTGAGACTTCCTTGGTGCGTTTTAATGACTAAATGTGTTACAGGCCGCTTATGAAATGTTGGCCACTGAAAAAGAAGGCAGCGAAAACATGAAGTGTTTAGGGAATCACTCCAACGTCGTTTATCCTGAAAGCAAGTCTTATTTCAAACACTGCAACATTCAAATCTTAAAATTTCAGTATTTCATTAGCCGGGCAATTTCGTAAACAAACTAAAACTGTTTCAGTGAAAACCTTAGTTGCAGTCTTTAGATTTTGAAACATCCGCACAATTCTCTTTTACAATGTCCGTCTTCGGTCATAGAACTCATCGCTTCGTTCAGAGTATTAAAAGTAATTTATTTTCTCCTTGAAAGAAGCGCAGCGGCGAATTGTTTCTCACTAGAAAAACCACTTATATTTTTAGCTTAAGTATTTTGGCGGGAAGGCAAATTGTTATCAGAAAACGTTGTTTTGAGCCGAGTGAATTGTTATTAGTTCCTCATAAAAGAAGCCGCGGAAGAGAAGTATGATAAACATGGTCATGAGTTTTACTCATAAGAAAGAACAACGGCTAAAAGCAATCGTAGCAGATAATGCACTGATATTCATACGCAGCGCGGGAGAGACGAGATGGCGACATTTTGAAAGGAAGCTTCTTCATTCAAATATCACTTGTTGATAGTGCGCTGGGTTAGCATGGCAGGAATTAATTAAGTTGTAGCACTTTAGTTACGGTGTGTTGCTTTACGTGCTTGTATATTTTCTAGTATTGAGCGGTTCCCAAAAGAGACCAAAGTGGAGTAGAACAAAAGATACCGAACATGATATATCGATTTCAAGTCTTGACATAAGTGAGTATAAATGAATATTAGCAACAATATAATAGCAATACAGAAACAAATGCAAATGACGGTCTAAGTTTGAAAGCAGCTGAAGGAATACCTTTGACCTCGAAGAGTCTTTTGCATTTGCATTGAGATTCCGAAAGCACTATAATAAAAAAAAAGTAACGAATAGATGTTTCATGATATTGCAGTTGTGGGTCTATTTAAATTTAAAATTTGCACCAAGTTAAGAAAAGTTTAGTCGCAGCAAATTTAAGAATTATCTTCTTTTGAAACCAGAATCAGCTTACCTGCTTCACATTGTTGAAACTCGTCTTGCGTGATTATAAATATTCACTCCGAGAAAATTCTCAGCTGCAGACTTTTTAAGCCTTTGTAAAATTCTCGCAAATGTTGACCTCGGAGGTTTGTTGTGCTTTCTATTCAAAAGGATGCAGTGCAAACCCGGTGAGGTCTTACCGGAAATTTCTAGAAAGAATCTGTCTACTAGAGACAGCTAGAATGGGAAATTTAACATTTAAGAGCCATACTTATGTAGGCTTTGTAAAATGACACAGCAGCCAGCCAATAAATGGATGAGTCAAAGGAAATCGAATTTTCCTCGCTTGCCAAAAACGGACATAACTACGCCATACAGTCTGGGAGAAATGTCTTACAAACGTGTTTCCGGCGCCAGACTTCAAATCTAATTTTTACCTCTTGGAAACAGGAAATATGGACCATAAAAGCTTAGAAAGAGAGGAAATAAGTCGAGAGTCAACAATAGTATGCAAATTATAGCAACGTTCGATATTTTACACATTTCAACCACATCAGAATAGGTCTTTCAACGCTGCTTTGTGAAAGTGAAAAATATCGTTTAGTTTTGACTCTAGGTATATTTAGCTCTTCCCTTTGAAAAAGCCATCAATCAACTGATCACTGTGTCATTTCTCTGAGAAATCAACCTTTCAGCATGAAATCAAGTTGGCATTGTGGTCTATTTCGGATTCATTTCCCTGGCTTTTTGCTTTAAGAATACTTAACACGCAATTTTAGAATTAGACTAATATCTGATATCTCCGCGAATACTTGTAGCTTTTCGCTCTCGATTCCTTGCACCGATGTATCCACTCGCGAGCTCCTTTTCAAATCTATACATCTATGTTTACACTACATCTTGTTGCTTGATGATACCCGAATAAAATAACAGTTCTTTACAGACCTTTATGCAAGGAAGCTTAAGCATTCCTCGTTTTAAAATCAATAATTTCACTGGATTTTGAAGCTAAAGACAAGCCAGCACAGTCGATTCGAAGGCATCTACGAAAGCAGGCCCTTTTGAAATTAACACCTTCACCGATTAAAATGGCAAATATGAAGTTTGAGTTTTGTTTTTCTAGGCTCTTGATCTGCTGTTACGAACCTGAATCCACGATTCAAAATCAAATGTTTAACCACATAGCTAATGTATGCTCGACATGACATAGACACAGCTCCAAATTATTATAACTGCTGTTCAAGACCGTTTGCCAACAACGTAAATTCAGTTGTTTAAAAACTTCTATTGTTTTTCCTTCGTCTTCATGCCTCGCTGCTCGCGAAATCCGGTGAACCCAAAAATATTTAGATTTTACTTGTAAATATTGTTGCTTCAGTGTGCGAAAATTGCTTTCGCTGTTTCTAGCGTCTACCCAATTCGCCAAAATCGAAGTTCATTAGGTGCTGGTTTCGTAGCAGGAACCTTCAGAAAACAACGTTGGTAATTTTCGTGTCCAAATGCAAAAAGATCAAAGTAAAAGTGTTAGAATTGAGTTCAATAGTTAAGTACACGGAAGATCTTTAAGCAAACATTGTGGCCTTCCCACGCTAAATAAAACATCTTCATTTTATATGGTATACAGTTTTTGATGTCGTGCTTTTTGCTAAATGTTCGCACGAATCCCACATGACTAAAATCCGTAATCTATGATTCGATTTATTGCTATCAGCGTGAGACTTCACACACTATTCAAAGACAAAAAAGAGTGTTACAATGATTTACACAGCTAAATAAATTTCTCTGTCGAAACCCATTGGAACTGAACATCGAACGTGGCTGCGAAAGACCCTAAACAACAAGATTTGAATAGCAAAAGTGTGCCCGTTGAATTTTAACAGCAAAATTGTACTATACCTTAT
The DNA here is from genome assembly GCA_019787425.1 of Platygyra sinensis. Classification (NCBI taxonomy): domain Eukaryota; kingdom Metazoa; phylum Cnidaria; class Anthozoa; order Scleractinia; family Merulinidae; genus Platygyra; species Platygyra sinensis. The sequence goes on from JAHPZR010001940.1 coordinate 131,178, forward strand.
AACAGTTTCAAGCGACCAATATTTCACCTTTCAGGTTCTTTAGAAGCTGTAAATTTGCCGCAAAATTTGTTCTCCCTCCACAATGACCTTTCTTCTATCGTTCCTCGGCAGATCTTCCAAGAACTCCTTCAGATTCCAGCCAGTCGGCTTAGAGAAACGAGAGTAAAATTCGACCAACTGACCTGCTTCGCTGCCACCGCGCAGACAATGGAGTGTACGGCTTAACGATATGCAGAAGCTTTTTTGGGCATTAAGGCGGTGATTTTTCTCAAACTGTCACAGAACAAAAGCAAAGTATTTAGCTAAGACGCTTTGAGGTTTTCAAAGTTGCCCTCCAGTAAATAGAGAGTTCAAGTCACTTTTCTTATTTAAATGCGGTGCCGTCAAAACGTGCGCTCACAAAAGACTCCAAAAAGCCGTTGATAATAACAAGTGTGTTTTGGTCATGCGTCGATTCACACACGAACTTCAAATATCACTTGAAGCGCACTTACGATGTGACACTGTTTAAAAGCAAATAGATCATGTCAGACTGCAGAAAATTTGAAATAAAAATTCAGACGCACCTACTAACTCCAGTGATGCTGTCGCTTATAAAATTAGCTAAAATTGGATGGCTTGACGGGTAAATGAAAATGCCAATGAGGCAAGGAGAACTAAAAAGCAAAAACGTCGCTAAATAGAAATACACTTGAAATGCGTTACGTCTTCAAAAGCTTGAAAATACTTATAATTACGCGACACATTGGAGACTTTTACGTGGAAATAGTGGCCGACAAAGTAACTTTTCTACTCTCATTTTCGAGATGTAGAGCGCGAAGTTTCCGAAGTTTTGCCCACCAGGGAGTGTGTTGTTTCGATTCACCTGTTTGTATGAATTGAGTATTCTACGGGTGTTAATAAGGAACAAAGAGCGAGTGACAGAGAAACCATTTATTCACTTCATCTGGAATCAAAGGCTATAATACGAAGCACGACATAAAAAGAAGCTAATAAACAGCTGTCTTTGAGAGCAAAATTAACTGGATTTTAAAACAACATGCTGTTTGCAGGTTGTTTGAGGACAAAAAGGGTTTTATTCCCTTTATTTTGACCGAATGTTTTAAGCAAAGACCTTTCTGAGACTTCACAACGGCACCTGAAACCGATGTATCGCAACGTAGTCAATGGGCAAGCTTTAGTTTTAATTGGAATGGCAGTTTCCTGTTGGTCTCTAGGATCTTATGATGAATGAACAACGCAACGCCATGGGAAAGTAACTTTATTTTCACCGCCTCCTAGGATAATGTTTTTTTCGACTGGCTCTCAAAACTTCAACTAAAACTTTTCAACAGTTCGATGCGTTTAAATGGAAAGCCGTCTGCTGCAAACAAACAGATCCATGTTAAAGTTCTGCTCCACGGCAGGCTTTCAGAACTGCATAATCTGATTCGAAATCGACACTTGGAGGTTAAGATTTCTTTCTACTTTTTTCTACTCTTTTCCAGTCTCTACACGCATGTTAACGCTTCGAACAGTAAGCTCACAAGATCAGATTTTGTCATTCATGTATCTATTTCTTGCGGGCCCATGAATTGACTCGAGACACAACTACGCGTTTAGTCATCTGAAATTTTATATTTTGAAGTAGTATGCGTATTTTTGCTTGTCTAAGATCAAAAAGCTGCAGGCCGAAGTATTGTTATGCGCAATAAAAGGTATTTAGCCTAGGCATCAAATATAAGCTATTTTAAAAGGTTTACACATGTCAAAGGTATGCATGCTGTAGTATTTTTAAGGGTGCTTGTCAGCTCTAAGCGTGACCGACCAATACAATAGCGTTAAATGGCCATTAACGTTTCTTTAGTCGGTGAATAATTCATGCAAGACTTTGAAAGAATTTCCGGAGTCTGTAGTTAGATAATTAGATCTGGAGAATTGTCGAATGGAAATAGGAGAATAGTTTTTCCTTGTCAGTGATGATGTTTTGACCGATATTCCTCTAGATTATCAAAACACGATGAACATCTATGATGTATCGTGGAACGAGAGATAAAATATTATTTGGTCATTAAGCAAATGAACTGGACAGCTCTTTTAATGGAATTCAAAACTCTACGAGTTTTCATACTCAAAATTGCTCTCACTTCTCTTTTTAATTTAAGTTGTAAGAGTTTGATGGTACAGCCACAAAAATTAAAGTCGTTTATTGTCGTTGTCCTCCTCGTTCCCAGTCTATTGATAGGGTAATGAGAATTTGGATTTTTATCTTGAAAGTTAATGGGCTTGTCAAACATGTTGCAGAGTGGTATTTTTGTTGTTGTTATTGTTGTTTTGTTTTTGCTGCGACTTATTTTAGCACATTAAAGTAATACGCTATCGCCTACCGTCAACTGAAGACAGATTCCTAATAGACTTTGCTAAAAAAAAATATGAAAATTATATAGCTATTTCAACGGCAGTATTTTTAAAATACAACGGATTCCTTTCCTGTGTCGATTTCACCGCAAACGGGCTCTAAACGCTTAGGTGTTGATAAGATATCGGCACGGCGTGCGCTACGAAGTGAATAACTAACTTGAACTCACAATGTTTGTGACACCTACACAGAAATGTGACACCTACACAGAAATGACTTCTCTCTAACTTTAAACCCTAAAGCTGATATCACAAGCAGCTTGAATGTAAAACTCGCGTGAGTGGCTTGTGCGAAAACGCAACATCATTTATAGTACGATTAAGTTTACACGGAAACGAAATTTCTGAATTAGCTAGTTTGTTTGATCTTCTGTTCGGCTGGCGCGTGCTTCTTTGTATGGAGGTGTCAACTCTTTTTTAAGAAAAACGCTTTGTCGTTACTCCTCTACAAAATAATTCTCACCTGTTTTTCCCTGCCTCGTTTTATTACCGCAGCTAATTCAGCAGGTTTTGAAGAAATCTTCCAAGAGCTACCAGCAATAAACAATACCAAAACTGCAACCTTCGCTTCTCAGACAAGTGCTTGTCTTGCACACAAAAGAGAAAATTCGGCTTCTTGTTGTTTGAGTAAAACAAATTCCACACAAAGTTAAACAAAACCAAAACAAACGGTGTCGTACTTTACAATGGCGAAACCGCGTGAGAAAAGGGGAAAAAAGACACATTTGCAGTATTTTATACAACGTTCAACTGAGCAACTCCAGTCACTCCAAAATTGCCGCGTGTTTCTTTAATCTGTGAAATTTTGTTCCCTTTTCACTTGCAGACTTAATTAAAACGGGCATAACTTAAGGCCCTCGAATGTTTGATCCGAGATCGAACAGGTTAATTAGCTTTTCACAATTACAATTAGCGCCACGTGCACATTGTGTACCTTTTATCCGCGTGGCAGGTGCGCGATTGTTCTTCAAACATCTGTTGTTCCTGTTTTTCTTGATCCAATCCCGTTTTCGCGCCGTCGCGAATCAATATACCCTCAAAAGCCTGCGAGCATTTGGCTTTTTCGCGGCCGCGTCACCGCGATATAATTTGATTTCAGGTGGCGTTTTCATTGAATAGCGTCTCTCAAAATAAAAAAGACTTCCATTCAACCACCATGTGTGAAACAAAGGTGAAAGCTGAGTGTTCTCTTGTGCAAACCGTGGGAAAATTAACGTCCTTTTATATTGCTGCTGTGTTAAAATTTGAGAGCAACAAAAAACAAGCTGTCCCGAGGTCATTACCACATTGGTAACACAGCTAGTGAGATCGCTTGTGTGATTGTGGACCAGCCGTCATCATCGAATAATGGCAAATAACATCAGGTCAAATATTGTTCGGAAGGGGTAACGCAGCGCGTGGTTTAATTTGCTCTGCCAAACGACATTGAGCAAATGAGCTTAGAGTCTCAATCTAATTGCGCTTCAAATTAGCTGAGAGTTCATAAAATTTGCTCTCATTCGTGTCTTTCACTCCGGAAAATCAGATCGAGTTATCCATGAAGGCTTCATGGTGAAAAGGTGTCTGCGGAAATGCAAAACAATTTGGAAAGAGCTGTGGCGCGAACACACTTCGTTGTAGTTACGAAAACCTTTGAAAGAAAAATCAATGAAGTGGACCCGCAGCTAGCCAGGTCTTTGTGTTGTGAGTGTATCAAGTGACCCGCAACAGTTATTGTTTATTCTCTCACATATGGAGCCTTGCCGTGATTTTGGTCGAGAATCTGTCTTTCCCACGGTGTGTTTACTTCTCGAACAAATGAACTTGCACGCGACCATTGTTAACGCGTTCGCGATCGTGTTTTCGAACGCTTGATCATTTCATCGCACACGTGTGGGTGTAACCGAGACACGTGTGAATGCTTCGAGCGTTTTGTTGACTTTGTTTGGCGTGATGTCGGCGAAACAGGTGGAAAGAATAACTTGATCGGTTCCCACGGTCCGATCGGTCTTTTAAGCTTGTTTGTTTCTTACAAAAAGCTCTCGTTGCACCTGTGTTACTGCGCTTTTACAGTAACCACATCATCCACTTTTCGTGGGAATTTCAAGGTGTCTTTTCACAGTCATAAGAATTGATCATTTTCTACTGCGATATGAGCTTAACAAAGCTCTAAAATCATGCATAGCCAAATTTTTATATGCTTCAATGTCGAACTATTTGTTAGGCGACTTGTAAAAGTTTATAGGTGTGGAATTTTGGGATCTTTTTATTATAAGCACAGAAAATGCGCCATCCAGTGTTATATTAAACGGCACATTGTTAACCTTCTCATTACCAAGCTCAAGATATTAATTCTTTCAAAAGATGGCCTTGCATTTTTTTTATTTCAGTTATGAAAATTAGTCCTAGTAATCGATCGCCTCATTGCTTTTTGGCTCTCCTTATTCTCGTCAACTTGTTGCTCGGCAAGATTTAGATGTTGAGCGCATTTGAATTTGCAAACGCCTAAGGACCTAATCTGCATTTTCTCCTCGCAAGTGGGTTTTTTCTTCATTCTGCAAGCTCGCGGTCGCTTTGTGAGCCGTCACGATGGCATGTTTTCATGCAAAACGCGCGCGGGTATTAAGCAAAAATAGTGCTACATTTCGAAAAACAACGGTTAATATGTCCGCTTGGGAACACACCATTTCTTTTCTAAATTAACTTTTGTCACGGAATATGACAATATGCTCGGTTCAGTGTAATTTAGGCCCTGCCCGCACTATGCCGAAGAAATCTGAAAACGCTGCTTTAATTTATTTCTACAGTTAGGCCTACCGTCCACACTAATCCGTCACGAAAATGGAGCTTTTCAAAAATGCTCATAAAACTGGAAGAAGTTTGAAAACGCTGCCTTTGCGTTTTTACGTGTACGGAAAACAATTTGAAAACTGAGCTTTTTTAAGAACATGGCGTCTTAAATGGTCACGTTATTTCCCTCCCCAAATCTTCCTCAAATACAAATCCAAAATTACCTGTGATTGTTGTAAATTTAACTAAATTAGGTTCTGTCCATACTAGGCCGGAGGAATTTGAAAACGCAGCTTTATTGCTTCAGTTAGGTCTACCGTCCACACTAATCCGTCACGAAAACGAAGCTTTAATTTCTACAGTTAGGACTACCGTCCACACTAATACGTCACGAAAACGGAGCTTTATTTCTACAGTTAGGCCTACCGTCCACACTAATACGTCACGAAAACGGAGCTTTATTTCTACAGTTAGGCCTACCGTCCACACTAATCCGTCACGAAAACGCAGCTTTATTTCTACAGTTAGGCCTACCGTCCACACTAATACGTCACGAAAACGGAGCTTTATTTCTACAGTTAGGCCTACCGTCCACACTAATACGTCACGAAAACGAAGCTTTATTTCTACAATTAGGACTACCGTCCACACTAATCCGTCACGAAAACGCAGCTTTATTTCTACAGTTAGGCCTACCGTCCACACCAATACGTCACGAAAACGGAGCTTTATTTCTACAGTTAGGCCTACCGTCCACACTAATACGTCACGAAAACGCAGCTTTATTTCTACAGTTAGGCCTACCGTCCACACTAATCCGTCACGAAAACGGAGCTTTATTTCTACAGTTAGCCCTACCGTCCACACTAATCCGTCACGAAAACGCAGCTTTATTTCTACAGTTAGGCCTGCCGTCCACACTAATACGTCGCGAAAACGGAGCTTTATTTCTACAGTTAGGCCTACCGTCCACACTAATCCGTCACGAAAACGCAGCTTTATTTCTACAGTTAGGCCTACCGTCCACACTAATCCGTCACGAAAACGCAGCTTTATTTCTACAGTTAGGCCTACCGTCCACACTAATACGTCACGAAAACGCAGCTTTATTTCTACAGTTAGGCCTACCGTCCACACTAATCCGTCACGAAAACGCA
>JAHPZR010001940.1:147500-157500 GCA_019787425.1 Platygyra sinensis
CCCAAAACCTCATCGTTATCAGTTGAAGTATCTTATTGCAGTAAAAAGGGCAAGAGTGGATAGAATCTTAAAAAATGTAATTAAAGAGGTGGTGCAATTGCAGTGTAGCCAGTATTGTGAATCTTCTTTATGTGAAACCTGCTTGAACTTGGAAGCTGGTTGTGACAAATTTAAAGAAGAAAGGCAATTAAGTTATCGCCCATCATTAAGATCTTGTAAAAGGTGCTTAGAAAATCACATCCAATGTGTAAAATTTCTTGTGCTCGCTTGGAGCATTGATTGTGAGTCAGGAAATCATAAAATGGCTAACCTTGTTGCTGAAGAGAAAATACAGTTCCTTGAGTACCTGGTTGTGTTTCCTGATGTTGTGCATCTTGCCAAAGCTTACAAGTGTTCATGGAGTAACTGGTTTCTGATTCAGAGAAGGAGGAAGGAGGAGGAAGGAGGAGGAAGGAGGAGGAAAGGAAACAGAAGCACACTTAGGACTCTCAGAATGCTGAGAAATGAATTAAGTCCTGAGATTACCGAGGTTCTCCAAAATTTGTTAACTGCAGAATCAGTCCGGAAAAAGGATAGAATGGCTACAGAACCACTTACAATATTAACTGACCCCAAATTGCTGACCCATCTAGATTCTATCAAAGACATGTTTCTACCTATCAGTATCCTTCCAGACATACGGAGTAAGTGACACAAATAAAACAGGAATGTATGAACATCCCTATGCTCTTTGCTCAGCAAGTAATGGAAATATCATATTTCTCAACTGGAATTCGAAAACTAGATCATCAGATCTCATCCAAGTGCGGCTTCACAGTCCAACAGACAGCAAAATAGTACACAGAAATGTAGAGTCAAAAGGCCTGAGTCTTTGCTACCTCAATGGCTCAGCTCTGTTCTGTGGGGAGAAGGGTATACTCTACGTTGACATAGAAGGTAAAATTACATTGTATTTGTCATGCATGAAATCAATATCAATATTGCATTACTATCTTTAATGCCATGTAAAACTTACAAAACAATTCACAATTTTATGATTAGTATATATCATATATATCTACTAATGCTATGTCATATTTTTTAGGCAAAACCACTATTAAATCTACTCAATTCAGAAGCAAAGCAGGAGCATTAGCCTTCATCAAGCAACATATCACCTCAGAATACGATGGCAGCACTGTTACCCTGAAGAATATGGAAACCAAAATACAGCATTATCTTGAGAAACAACAACGCCTCCATAGAAAGTGTGGTACTATTGGAATAGTTACATCGAACAAGGAATTACAATTCACAGCTTTAAGCCAAGGAAATAGTGACATTCTTGCTGCTTCATCAGACTCACAAATGGCTATCTCCTTTGTTAGTAACCACCAATTTTGATGGTGTTGGTATTCTTGGAGCAATCACCTTGACAATTGAATATTTGGAGGGATGGAATGATATCACATCGTTAGCTTTGTCAGGAGATAATCTTGCTATGTGTATGGATGCAATACAATACAATACAATACATTACAATACAATAGAGAGTTTATTGTGAAAATACACTTAGCTACAACAAAGGCGTGCTTTCACAGACGGTACCGAAGTCGGGGTCTGTGAAAGCACGCCAGCTAATTTACAGGTTGGAAAGATCTACGTTTACAATATTCCTCAGAATTACACGACACTCATAACCACTGGTTTGAGTCCAATTTCCTATAAAGCAACATCAGTTTCTTGGCTGGAAAGAGGCCTGGTCTATTGTGAAAGTCATTGCATTAAATAATATGACAACAACATTGTGTCAGTGATCTCCGGTGGAAACCTTGAAGGAGATGTTGATGGGCCAGCATCACATCCATTGCTCTGACAGCCGGTAGGAATCTGTACAGAATTCAGCAGGAACATTTATATTGCAAATTCAGGATCTGGTTCCATTAAGTTGATAAACAGACCTCTTCACGGTATTTTTTAATTCCTGAGTAATTTACAGACACTTCTAACAGCCTTCCACATCCATGCAAAAGGAAAATCTCTAGTGACAACGCATCACACAGTCAGTGAGGCAATTGAAATGGTTAACCAAACACTTGAGTATGTAAAGAGCTGCTCATTAAAAGCCGAAACGTCCTCACACAAAGTTTTTTAGTCAGTGACAACGAAAAAATTTTTATTTCTTATTAATATCATGCCTGACTACAACTATAGTATTTTTTAAATTGTAATGTTCCTTTATTTAGTAGAGCCGGAAAGATCTAGAATCTTATGCTGTAAAGTATATAAGCGAATTAGTGTAGTTTTTAAGTGGTTTTTCCCAGGAGCGTTTAGAGAGAATTGTCTCGTGAGTCAGTAGTGTTTATTGAAGTGTGACGAAGGTCGCGTGTAAAGGGTTGACAGAGGTCGTGTTTGTTGAAGTGTAACAGAGAGGTTACGTGGATATCTGGCAAGAGGCCGTGTTTATACAAGAGTGACAAAGGTCGTGTGTAAAGTTTAGCGGAGGAGTATTTATTCAAGTGTAACTGACAAGCCTAGCGTGTGCTCGTTGTGAAGTCTTGAGTGGAGTTACTGCATTCATCTGGAATAAATAACCTTGTTGTTGTTTCCAACATCCCTGCGTTCTGTTTAGACCACAAACTATCCGCCACTTTAAACATCGAACTTGCAACAAAGGATCTAAACCTGTTAACCGAATCCATCTATACTGAAAGGTAAATTGGTATCCATTTGGCGCTTAGATGTCCTTTGTTCAGTGACTTCATAGCGGAGCTCCAGCGGCCCGAAGCGGAGCCCCATAACCATATAGGAAAGAAAAGGAAACTCATGAGTTGATTTTTTCATGGTTATCATGGCCAGCGGCATTGCTTGTGGGCGCGTACGCACGACGGCGGCGACGACGACGGCGACGGCGGAGTCGCGCAACATGCGGCCATACTGCAAATAATAGGTTCACAGAGACGTGCAGCCTTGGTTTACCGTGTTCTTTGATATTGAACATTCATGTTATGATCAATTGACACCTGTCAAAACAAGGTATATGCTGGCCAGTATCACGTGACCATATCGCGGGCTCAAGTGTACAGCTCATCGAAATCACGTGTTTTTATTAAAGTTGACCGCTGACCAAGTGCTGGTTTTCGATTGGATCGCGGGCTGATGTCAGGTTAACTTGTTGAAAACAGGGCAGGATTGTTTGGAAGCCTGTTAACGCTAGCGCAGGATTAAGATTTATTCGAATTTAAACTTTTTTTCTATACAAATGTCTTTTGCTCTTTTGGGAGTTTGAGTATATGGTGATAATAAAACTCAAAACAGAAAGTCAAACAGTACACTGAAAACCTCACCGCAAAGTTACAAAACTCAAATCAACATTCGACCTTTTCCTGGGTTAGCTCAATCGGGCACTGAACAACCCGGCCAAGGAGCTACGCTTCCAGGCTGGCCTAAATCTATATATTGTAACGTACCTGTGACGACAAGGTCGCTATTGATAACCTGAAATAACTACTTTTCAACTGAAAGAACATCACTAAGGTATTTTAAAAAGTCCGGGAAACTGGCATTATATTCTTGTTGTCAAAGAAATTTTCCGTTCAGATTAGAATTTTTTTAAAATTAAACTTGAGTGACTGAAAGACCAAACCTGACCGTTAAAATCAAATTAATTAAAGAACGACATTTTTGTCGAAATTGTGACATTTATAGCGAACAAAGTAACTAGCAGATGCTAAGGATATATAAAACTAGTCGAAAGACACTTGTAATTGTTTTTCACTGTTTGATGCTTTCATGCATTTTATGTAGACCTCAACGGAACGAAAAAAACAAAAAGCAAGCTGACGAAAACACATCTGTCTTGCACCTAAATTAGGATTTCACCGCTCCTCAGTTTTCTTAAATGCGAGCAATTTAGCTGATGCCTGGCCATATCACAGCATGAAAAAAGAGATTTACGAAAAATTAAAGTTGGCTTAAACCTTCTTAAAGTAGCTTATCTAACTTTACGCTATGAATTAAATTTTCATAAAGGCGTGTAAAGGTTACATTTACGCTGCCTTGCGTAAATGTGATTTATAGTTTGCTTAAAGGTTGTCGACCAGGTTTACGCCAGGAATTAAATTTTCTTAAAGGTTTATAAAGGTTGCATTTACGCTTCCATGAGTAAACGTAATGTAAAGCTTGTGTAAAGGTTGTCAACCAAGTTTACGCTTGTTACAGCTGCAGCATAAAGTTGCTTTAAAGTTGCCCTTAAAGCTGCGCAGCGTAAACCAGATATAAACCTGGCATAAAGCTCACTGAACAGATTAATATGTGCTTCTTAAATTTTCGCCACAGAGTAAAGTTAGGGTAAGTTTTCTCTTTCCGTTGCTGAACGCATTCGTAAATTTCACACAAACGTTTAAAGCAAATTATTTTGTGCTTAGCAGTTCATCCACACCAACAGTCTGAAGAATTGCTAGACTATATGCAGGCCTGTCACTCAGGGCCGGGGGCTGTAGATTTCCCCCGGCTATTTTGGAACAAAACCACTGGAAAGTGAAAATTATATCATTTTGTCCCCCAGTTACTTTTCTAGTGACAACCCTGAACATGCAACTGGACTTTTCACCAGCCCCTATTTGTTTTTAGCAAATCAGATTTGTTTGCTTGATCCTGGAACCATCATGTCACATGCAGTTTATAACTATCCACAAACATTTTCTTGCCAGTGTATAATGAAAATCTAGACCAGGTTTTTCTTTTTGTTTCAAGTTTTAGTTTTCTGTCCTACAAAACAAATATAACTGGGCCAATTTACCATAACTGAAATGGACAACTTATGAAGTAAAGATAATTCAAGGTTTGCTCTAACACTAGAGATAAATACAAACACCTTTTTTAATGTTAAGCAACATTTATTTTCAGAGGTGCAAACTACATAAGGAAAAATGAAACAAAAAACATAAAGATAAAAAATATAACCTCTCACATCCTTAAACACTTCATCCAACATAACTGGACAATTATCTCAAAGCTGAATTGACCGGGTGATAAATTCAATTCAGTCAACAAACTTGTGTCCTTGAGCCTCCTACACCATTTTTGAATTGCATGGCTAAAAAAACTTGCCGAGTACTTCAATAAAGCCAAAACAAAAGCAGAGAGCTCAAATAAATCTATCGGCTGAATTTTTGAACAAAACTACACCCTACTTGTACATGTCTACTAAATTAGTCATTGTCCGGTTAAATACTTTTTGGCCATAATGCACACTAAAATGTGTCTGTGGGTCATTTTAATAGCCAAGTAGACTGTAAGCTTGAAGTTTTTATCAACGTCAATAAAAAAACATAGCATTACCCAATGGCTGTTCTATTGAACATAGGATATCGATGATTTATTCGTGGTTTTTGGCCCCAATGCAAGGCACAATGTTGCACATCCTCTGAGAGCCTTCTATCAATCGATAGGTGTTCAATAAGGTTGTGAGTTCTTAATAGGCTGTCACTGGATTATGCTAACAATTAGAATTGATAGTGGGTCTGTGTGACCAATCAAATTGCAAATTTGCCAATACCTGCTCACTGAGTTATGCTATGATAATAACTACTAATAACTATGGATCCACAAGGTTATTGTCCATGATCAGCATTGATCTATATATTCCCTGATTTGTAATTTGGTAGTGAAGTTCAACCCTTGGGAAAGAGTTACTTAATGGTCTGTTGCTGTTACTTTCTAACCTAATGAAACAACCTTGGAACTGGGCTGACAATTAGTTTTTTATGTCCATTAAATGTCACTGAACAGGAAGCATACCTTTGTGCAATTCGCTGCACAGGCATAAACAGGGCAGGTCCACAGGGTTCATATTCATCAAGTTTCCAAACCTGGACAGGTTTACCAAAGTATTCTTGATCTTCATCAGATTTATACCACCACACAACAGCAAACACATGTTGATTGAATTGCCCATTAATCTTAACACTGTGCGCAATGTAGAAGGTAACTATGCCTGGTCTTCTAGCCGCAGAGGTATCAATAGAGCCATCAGATGAAGTCCAAGAAGCCATTATTCGAGCCGATCGCAGATTTCTACAGTCCATCTTTGAACCAAACTTCTCAGTCCCAAGCATGATGTTTGAATACTTCCGGGCAACACTGGACAAAAAAGAGAGTTCCATTTCTTCTTGCGGGTACAATGTTTTGTAGCAGTCAAGAAGCACCCCAAGCTCATCAGAATCCAATGCAAAATGCTTAAATGAGTTTGGAAGACTAACAAGCGTAAGATCACTCCACTGAAAGTCTCTCAGATTCAAGCAGCATGCGCTATTAAATAGTGTAATGGCATTTTTCACAATTAAATTTTCAACAGCATCATTTCTTTCCTGTGTAAAGAAAGACATAAAGGTATCTTGGAACTCAGTTGGAAACTTTGCATCCCAAACAAACCGTCCAGCCAGAAGTTTGCGCATCATTTGCACCTCAACTGATCTTCCGTTAACTTGCATTGATCCAAGAATTCCATTAAAACGTTCAAAGCTGAAGCACCAAAATGCATGCACTGGTCCACAATCCATGATACATTCCTTTAAATGACAGTGAAGGTGCATGTTAGGAGTCACAGCGTTCTTGCCATATAAACATTCAAATCGTTCACCAAACTTTAGAAACAACATGTCAGCCTTCAAAATATCAATCTTAAATATAACTGGAGAAGATAAATACTGACAAGCAAGGACAAACGTTTGCCAGCATCTCAAATGGCTTACTGGAAGCAGACCCTCCAGACAGAACATTGAATAGATAAGTGTCCAGTTCTTCCATTGTGATGCAGTGTAACTGCCATAGTTTGATGCAATGCGATGAGGTAGTCGACCAATTCCAGTCCCGACATCAAAAGAATGAATTCGTTCTTCCAGCACTTTAAGATCTTTCTTTGTTAATAAGTTCTTTTTAGTCCATAGTTTAAAAACATGTTTTGCTGTTCCTAAAAACAAATTATGCATAGGATCAATAGCTGTAAATTTTACAGCATCAAAGTACTCAAGTTGTAAGAGACAGCTGTAGTAAACTCCATACTTTGTGGCTAGTTTCTCTCTCTTTGTTTGAGTTGAGGCTTTTCGCACCATTTCTGCATGCCTTCTGTGACTGCTTATGTGCCGCAGGGGCCAGGTATCCCTGTCAAAACCCGAATAGTCTGTTTTTTCTTTAAAACTTCCAGGAAAGTACTTAAAACACTTGGAACAGCCACGATGTGCAGAATAACCTTTAAAACCACAGAGCTTTCGTATAGCTGGTAGGTCTGCCGATGCCAAAAGAAGTGCACCCCGGTATGTAAGAGGAATGTCACTTGAACTGGTTGAAAGTTTGACACCTTTCCACAGTGCCTGTAATTCATTGACAATCGGTGCCAAAAATGTGTTAAGGGACTTGGGTTCCTTGCTCATTTCAGGTACAATACCAGCAACTATAATGTTCTCCCACTTAAATCGCTGTTCCCTTGGTAGATTGAGAAGTACCAAATAAATAACTCCAACTGATCTATCGTTTCTCCTCTTAAAAGGTTGAAACCAATCAACATTTATTGCAAAGGCAAGGTTTCTGGGTACATTTAGAAAATCTTTACCTTTGTACTTCAGAAAATCTGTCCAGATACCACCATCATAGACATCTGCCAAAATGTTTTCGTTTACTTCACGTTCTCGCCACTGCTCACACATTTCAGGAACTCCTGGCCTTTTGAGCAATCTTTCAACCTGATCAATTACACTGTTGAAACAATAAAGTTTGTGTGGATAGAAACACTCTTTTCCACAGCTCAAGATGACTTTCTTTGCCAATGATGCTCCACATTCTCTGCTTTTCTTGAATGGTTTGTTAGAACAGATGTTTGAAACAATCTTTCCTCCAACTTTCCTTGTACAATTTTCCAAGTTGTAGAGTGATGAACATTTTGGACAGACACCAAACTTAACAAAGTCATCACGTTTAAACATGACAAATTTTCGAAGAAGATACAATGAACTTGGGAACATAAGGACCATTTCAGAGAGGTATTCACTGTTGCAGGTAATACCAATCATGTGAAGAAACTGGAACATGAAGCGCAGTAACCATTCAAGGCCATTGTCACTAATCTTGCAAGCTGCTTGCCAAAATAGCAAAAAATATGCAAACCACTGAAGTATTACTATTACTGCTTGTATAGAGGACTGTCGCTGTCGAGGTTCTGGAAGGGGTTCATCATTTGTGATATCTTGAAGAAGATGGTCCTCTGGTATGTCACTCCAAACATCAGGATCTTCTTCACCTGCAATGCTCTCATTATCACTTACTTCATCACAACTGGATGCAGAGGAGTCAGAACTATCAGTATCTGAACCTTCATAGCTACCAGCAGTGGCCTGAAAAAGTGAAAAGAAAATCATGCACATCTCAGTAAGACTATACATGTAGTTGTACTGCAACTTAAAAATGAAGTAACAGTATGTTGTTTCACTTCACCAGTGGAGAATACACATGTAAATTCTTTCAAATTAAGGCCGAACTTTTCTTTCAATAGACACACAATGAACATAAAGCAATTCCATGTTCTTAAAAGCCAAAGCTGTAACACCACAAGCGGTTTCACTGCTTCAGTTATCCGTTTTGTGGCTCAACATTAGTCACAAGCAGTCACAAGTTCTTGCACGATCAATTCGCGTGTGGACTTGAGTTAGGTCTCCGCCGCCCAAACTGATTGACGGAAACCGAGAATTTGGGTCTACTTGAACCTCAGTTTGGCTAGGAATTCAGTTTATCCTTTGTCGACTGAGTTGGTTTAGCTTTTGTGATTTTTTTGATTTTTGGGCCATGATTTTTCTTAATATTTCCAAGAACCTGGTATGTGTGTCAGTTTTTTTCTATTTTGCGAGCAATTCCTTTAATTATGATAAATATGTTACTTTCTGCTGAGAGTCGTTTCTCGAACTGTTCTCAAGTAATTCTGTTTGGTTTGTCCTTGGTTTTAATACTGAATTACGTACTTTAAAATTAATTCTTAGTTTAAAAGTTGCGCACTTAGAAATTTGCGTATCACACTTAAAAATAAAACCCTCTTTATAATGAGAGGTACGCCAGAATTGACATGAGATCTGTGGAGAAAAATACTGCCGGCAACGTTGGTCAACAAGGAACTAATGCAGAAAATGTTGTAACCTATACAATCAAGATAACAAAGGCCAACAGTTCTGCTTTGGGAGAAAAGCTGGCGGCATTGTTCAACAAGGAATCAGCATGGGGAATGTGACCATCCACGACCAATCCTCTAAAACCCAACAGAGCACCTTTGGTAACACGGGTGGTAGTGTTGGCCAACAAGGAATCAACACGACAAATACTGGCCCGGGTATCGACTATAAATCCTATGAAGGCCAACTGTTTAGCTTTGGCAGCACCGTTCAGTTCGCAGCATTGGCCAACGAAGAATCAACATGGGGAATGTTGTTGCTGGCAGTGAAGTCGATAACAGTTCTGTTTTGGCAGCACCTGTGGCAGCGTTGGTCAACAAGGAACCAATGTGGGTAACGTTGGCTGTGACTTTGAACACAATCACTGACCAAAGTACACCACTGGGAGCACCACTGCCACCGCAGACCAAAACACAACCAATCAGGGAATGTTGTTCGCAGCAATCATCCCTCTCACTACATTCAGTTTTGGGGACACCTTTGGGTGCATTGTCCATACAGGAACCAACAATGGAAATTTCATATCAAAAACACAGTAATGGTTCGTATGACGAGGCAGTTGACGCCGTTCGGCTTTGGCGCAACTTGGGGAATGGCGCGCGGTGCACAAGTATTCACACCCGAAGTACTCAGACCTAAATTCGGGCCCAGTGCCCGTGCCCGTACCCGGGTACGAGGCCTTGACCTTGTATGGTACTTGGGTACTTGGAGAAACACTTTTTTGTGCCAGTGTCCGGTCACCAGTTTTCGAGAACAAACTATGAGGACAGTGACGGTGTTTTAATTGAATGATTTATGAATCCATT